>MU185110.1:35385-95964 GCA_016904865.1 Pissodes strobi
AGTTGGAACCATATGGAAAACTTTTTTATTATTAATTTTAGGAAAAAAAGTTATTCTTCATAAAAAGCTCTGCATCTTCTAAAATCTAAAATACAATCATCAGATATTAAATTTTTTCAGTCGTATACGTGGTTTGTCAAAAAATATCAATTTTACTCATAGATATCAAAATTTTCATTATCACTTTGAGATCTCGTCAAAACAAACACGACGTTTTTTTTGCTTAAATTGTGATTTTGATATAATATACTGATCATTAATTCGTCATACTAATGATTTAATAAATCACGTATGTTATGCTATATTGCACAATTGCATCAAAATTACCGATAGCGTGTTGTCTAAAAACTGCATGAGTTAATTTTCATATTTTGGAGAAAGAGGGCGACACCGAAAGTGGAGGGCTCATTTTCCAAAATATGAAAATCACCGAATTCAGACAACACCCTAGAATGCAAAATTATCTTTATTTTGAGGCATGAGTGTAATTTGGGGGAATATTTCCCGAAAAAGGATAAGGTTTTAAAATAGTTATTTTTGTTACAAGTACCTAAAATGGAGTTTTTCAGGACGAATCATTGCTGTTTCCGGACGAGGCATTAGCCGAGTCCGGAATAGCAGATGAGTCCTGAAAAACTTCATTTAGGTACGTGTGACAAACACTATTTTTTGTCATACGCTCCCAGAATTTAATTTTTATTTATACGCTTTTTGCAATTCTTCAGAACGCCTAAATTTGCAAATTAACCATAATTTTTGAAATCATAATGTACGACAAAGTTAGCTTAGAATTTGATATCGTAGCAACTATTTGACAATTTTTTCATGTTATTCGAAATTTGACATTTAGACATATTCAGGAATTTTGGAATAGTCCGTAAAAGTTGCCATGACGACTTTTAGAGGCTAGGCCTAAAAAGAAGCATTTTACGGACTCAAATGAGTCCGTAAAATAGGTATTTTTGGGAGCGTATGACAAAAAATAAATTTTTATTCATTTTGCTACAAAAACGTGTAAAGAGGTGCAAAAATACGATTTTTTTAAATCCGGAACGAGACATTTTTAATAATATATTTTGACTTTACCTTATCGTTATTTATAAATTGTGGCTGTCATCGTAAGTTTACAGTGGAACTACCATAGATACATATGTATGTACGATGCAGTGGCGGATTTGCAGTCTCGGCCGCTCTAGGCCCCAAGCTATCAGCCGCCCCTTTCTCAGCATCCACCATATAGACTACATAATGAAATTACTTTACTGCCAACTTAAAATCTGGCTGCCCTAGGCCCGGGCCTATCGGGCCTTAGGGTAAATCCGCCACTGGTACGATGCAATTATTATCGCCGTGCTCTTTCGGTATGTCATGGTAGGTGCCTCATGTGGGGTTACCTTTGACCATATGGGGAGGACGGGGGCTCTAATTTAAGGGGGGATTATGGAAAAAAACCGTTTAACCGTTTTTTGCCGATATCTCTGCAACGCAGCCTCGGATCGAAAATCTGACAAGCGATGACCCTGGGCACGGTGTAACACCGTGACCCTGGGTCACCAGGTCATCAGTGAGAGAGAGAATTATAACCCAAATACTCAAAAACTTTCGAAAATGTGAAAAAATTTAAGAAACGTTAAAAATTGTTCGGAAAGTTAATAAAAGTTTTATAAAACGAAATAAGAAAATTAATATAATAAAAAAAAGTTAGGAGGAGTTGAGCTACGACGTGACGTCGGAAATGGCAAAAATTGAAAGAAAAAAAAATGCTTTATGAAAAAAAAATATTAAAAAAGCAAAAAAATAATAAAAAGAGTCTCGAAACCAGGGGTAAAAGATGAGAAACAAAAACCTAAAATCAAAAACTCAATTCCTAATATATCTTTAAGAAGTTTTACTTCAGTTATGTGCTTATAAAGTTATGGCACATATTTTTTTAATTTTATAGTTATTAGATGGATTTCTTAGTCATATTTTAAAAATAAAAATTCCGTTAAATGTAAAATGCAATTCTTAAATTGAGATCATATTTAATCTATTTATCTCATTGACTCTCACGAGGCGTGCTTGGTCTAGTTTCCTTCAAGTACGAACAGTCGGCCGGTAATATTTTTTTTCCATTTAGCAATATTAAGTTACCCTTTTTGAAAAATGTTTTCTTAAAACATCTCATCCCATAAAAAGAGACAAATATCCAAAAGTAACCAAGGAAAATTAATTTTCACTTCAGCATGGTATAACAGATAACTTAGTGCGTGATATAAATAGTGTCAGCAACTATTACATAATTATCGATAAGTTTATTTCTAGGTGGTGTATGCATTTCTAGACTACAGGCAAGCGATATTGCTCTTGCTGCAGGAGTGATCTTTGAAAATCTTTCGTTTTTTGATTAGGTAAATCTGGATGTGTTACATTTTTTATCAACTCTATAATACTGTAGAATATACCTAAATAGCTATTTCTTGATCATGTCATGTCGTGATTACTCCTTTCACGGAGCATTAAACATATACAGAGTAGTGAAGTTTTGGTTGTTACTGCTTCCGGGTCCACACAGATGCCTATAGCAATAGCTTCATTTCTTCACTTAATTAATTCGTGTATACGGATGGATGTCTATTATCGTTGTGAGGAAAAAATTCAACCCAAACAAAACTTCCGTAAGTCAATAGTAAGCCTCCAGCCAGCCAGCGCAGCGTGCTGAATTTCGCGGAAGGTGGGGTTGTTTTAATAAATCATTGGTTGAAACAACTATCATTCAAGATATCAAAACTGGTGGTTATATTTCCAGAATAATTATATACCTTCGCAATTTTCAAGATATTTCCGCTGTTGACGCAGATATGCTGAGCTTCTGTTTTTGAAGGATTCAGCTCAAGTAGCAGACCGTTTGAATTTAATTATCAGTTGTAGCTCTTGACGGGAATCTATGGACCTGCCATTTTCTCAGTTTCTGATATCATGGATTTGGGCGTTCTCTAATCTGGTCATTTAATAACATGTAATGGTAATCTCCTCCTATTTCAGTAATGTTCAAAAATACACAAAGCAAAATTCTTTGATGCAGTTTTGTTAATGCCAACAGAAAATGAAAATTAGACTTTTTATTTACATGACCTAATGGAGACAGCAAATATTATATTATTGTAAATATTGGTAATAATTTGTACGCGTTAAATAAAAAGTCTTGTTTATAACACAAAATAACCGTACCCTTGAGGAAGAATATGGATTCAAAATTTATTTTTTGCCTTTGTATATGCTTTTTTCTCGCTTATACAAATCGAAATTTAAAAATTCATAAAAGTACAAATATCTAATCAAAGTAACACATTAATAACCTATTATGTGTTTTATATTTGATGAGCTATGTTAACTTTAGTTATCTATGTTAAAGTGGATATACACCCGAATGTACCTAATTTTTCTATAACTGAATTATTGCTATCAAAATTAAAAAATAGTATGCAAGAGTAGAAACACGTAAACACTGTCTGCTTTTTAAATATAACATCTTGATCATGGCAATTTATTCTGTGAGTGTTTTATCGTGCCGATTTATCTTAATATCTTGTTCAGACGCGAAAACACTTAATTGTTCCCGAGGGTTCGGCCGACTACGAAAACAATCAAATAAAAAATATCTGAACCATTTATTATTGCTGAAGATTTATGTTATAGGAAGTGTATTTTAGCATGTTTTTCAATAATATAATATTTTACGATAAAATTGTGTAGTGAATTAACGTCTAAATAACGACGGAGCTACGATTGATCTGTATATTTTTATTTGTCTTTTGTGACAAAGCGGAAGTGCAACGTTCTAGCTCTATTACAAATAATTGTGTCAGGTATATTTTTCTTAATAAAAGCGAGTGTGTCCCAACTTTATTTTTAAGTGATTTCCTTATTTATTTAACGGTAACTATGTACCTCTAAAGTTTCGTTAAACAAGTAAATGCGAGGGAGATGGTTTTTTAAAGATTTTATCATATCTTAAAATATCATTTAAATTTTTGTATGTGTCATATTCATTGCGGATTGCAACAAACAGAAAATTGATATAAGGTAGTGACAAATGACACATATTAATAATATAGTACATTTTCCAGATGAAAATAAAAATTGAGATATGCTCCATCGTAGACAACTTACCATCAGGTTCAGTCAAACTATATTGTCCTTGCACAAAGTCACCATTCCTGCTTTCGACTTGAGATTTGCTGTCTCCGGTTAGAGCATCTTGCACATCGTAGCCAAAGGAGTATTGAGGGTTTACGTCATAGGTAGCATCAGATAATCTGGCAGCGACTATGGGAGCTGCAATACCCTGTGCAGCTACATATGGCGCGGCAACAGGTACTATCACTCCCGCTCTGGTTGCTGCTATTAGACCAATGAGGCATATCCACTGAAAATTGATAGGAAAATATTTGGCTTAAAATTATACCTATGTCGTGGCGTTGGTTAAGGCACGTTACAAAAGGATTTCATGTTTGATACCTACACCGTCATTATCATTCATTAGGATAATAATAGCTTTGCAGATTCGCTATCCGCATTTAATAGTGTCATATTATAAATAAATAGATGTAAATTTTGCTATACTATACTATTCAATGTTGCCTATTCTATGCTTAGTTTTCGAATTCTATATTCTTGGTAATATGAAACTAACTTCAATTTATTGGTAACAACGATGAAGCATTTGTATATACTGTTCAGGTGAAATTTATGTCATTGCATTATATATAGCATAAAACGATGGATTTTATTATTATTAGTTTTGAAGGTGGAATTTTTAGTTACGGAAAACAAAACATGCATCCTTTCCAACTGTATTTGGTTTATGAATGAGTTAAGGCAGTGCGATATAGGCCTCAATTAGGCGTATACGCAAACATTTTAAGCGCCGTAGTTACCGTTAATAAATCTGTTATTTTAGGTTGGGTACTTGCATAATGATTTTAAAGTTTGAGCATCATAGACACCAAAACTTGATAAAGGATGGGAGAGAGGGAATAAAAATTCAATAATTCTTGCAAAAGTAGGACGCGCCCTACTCGTTATTCTGGGCGTGAGGTTAATTCAAGAATGTATTTATAAATCCATTCAGGGAGCAATGAAAAAGATTAGCGGCGAATGCGACAAATTTCCACGGCGCATTTTATCAAAATTATACTTTTTTATACGCTCAAAAACCCTAGAAAGGGATTTGTTAAATAATATTTTATTATAGTTGGAAAGCGGCACTGCTAAGAAAGTACGACAGCACAGGCTTATAAATAAAGCTAAGTTTAAATTGGATTTTCTTGTAAAAGTTTCGTTTTTTAGTTAAGCACTTTCCATTTGAGAAACACAAAAAAAATATACGAAAAGTTCTTAAAACATACTTTTTAGTAAGTGAAGTTTCTGTGTCTCAATTGTTTAACTGTGCATAGTTTAGTGTACTAATTAATGTTGGAATTCTATAGTTATTAGATTTATAAAACATTTAATATTTTCCAAATTTCTTGTCTTCTCTCTTTTTTTTCCTTTAATAAATAGGTAGTTGTTTCTAAATTATCTTTTTTTACAGAGTGAGAGTAACTAAGTAAATCTGAAAATGACAAATAATTAAACTCTTTATAGTGCTATTAGTCTTTGAAATTATCAATTAAGGGCGCAATAGTGAACATGAACTTTGACCGTGATAATTCCATCCATAAACCAGCAGTTTGATAGTACAGAAGAACCATCGGATGATAGTAAGTCTGCAGACTCTGTTCTTGTTAACCAACGCCGTCCTAGACCTATGGCCAACGATAATGTCCCAAGTACTTCAGGAGCAACTGCTGAATCTATATGGCTGAATGAAAAGCTAAATAACATGAATGAAATGGCAAATGACCTCCCACGACGCACGATCCATCTATATAGATTATAGTCTTCCATACTCGGGCTTGAAGGATATATGTTCTGGAATACTTAGTCAAGAAGATCTAACCGATTATTTCGATCTGTTCTTGAGCAAAGAAAATTCATAATATTCTTTGTATTGAGGCATGATATTTTCAAACTTATCGCAGCATTTTTTAGCCCTAATAGGTTGGATGGGTCCAATAAATTTGCCGGCATTAAAGGATCATTGGCGAAAGCATAAACGTGGCTCCCTTGGCTCTTTCAATAATAGGTTGGAATTGATACTAAAATATGTACATTTTTCTGATAACTCAAGCGCTAATCCAGATGGCACAGTGATTAAAGTAAGAGCATTGATGAACAAATTTATTCATAATTTTCAGAAGACCTACACTACTGGAAAAAATATCTGCGTCGACAAGTTCTTGATACATTGGCGTGGAAGGCTAATATTCCGGCAGTATATTCCAAATACAGCCGCCAAGTAAAACGGCCCACATGGAACATGATGGTTAGCTGCGGCAAATCGAAGGATCAAAAAATGGATGCTCCGGAACTAACTGTCATGACACTGGCAGAGGATATGTTAGACCAAGGAAGAACCAGCTACACTGATAATTACTACACAAGCGTACCACTTGACTATTGTTTGAGGCGTAGTATTAATATATATTATAATAATAATTATATTAATATAATATAGGGTATTAAGATAAATAGTATTTAGTTGATAACCTAAGTCATACCACAAATATCTCCCAAAGAATGTCATAAACGCCAAATTGAAGAGGAGTCAAATGTCACTCATGCAGACAAAGGATGCCATTGTTGTCACAAAATGGTATGGCAAGCGAGATGTCAGGATAATCTCGACAAAAACCTCGGGACTAAAAACAACAAAAGTAAAAGCAGGAAAAATACACCAATAATAAGGCCGGAATGTATTTCATACTACAATAAGGGCAAGTCATCAATTGATCTCAGTGATCAAATGGCCACATATGGATCGGTCTTACTACGATATACCAACAAAAAGAAAGATGAGATGAACGAAAAGATGCTGAAAATCAAGTTGAAGCGGGACCATTAAAAAACGAAACGCTCCACAGCCACAACATTACTTGATAAAAAATTAGAAGGAAGGAAAGAAAGTGTGTAGGAGGTGTACAGAATGCTATAAGAAATATAGAAAGGAACGCAATGCAAATCGGCGGTAAAGCAGCAAGAGCTTCCTAGGCCTAAGTTAGGTGTTCAGTTTGCTGTATTTTTAATTGTCACAAGTGTTTCAATGCTTCTCACTAAAAACGATTTGAGTATTTTATTTTAAGCCAAGTTTCCCTTTGTCCTCCTATATTTAATTTACTATTTAAGTGTTTTGGGTGCTTATAAATAAATCCTCAAAACAATTTCCTTTATCTTTTAATTTGCGAAATAATATTTCAAAAACCTTTTTCCAACCTTTTAGAATTGTTAAACGATTAAATCAAAACTTGTTTTACGTTTCAACATGAAAAATTTGTGCTTCGTTTAGAAACTATTGAATGATAACCTATGTCTGATGCACGGATAATGAGACTAGCTGCTTGAATAGAAGAAAAAATAATATTACTCCATAGAACTAGTTTTTATTTAACTTAAAAATATGTTTATCTATTAATGCTTTATTTATTTTTTTTTTCATTATGTTTAAAATAGTTTAATTTCTTAACTTTTATTCGAGGCTAATATTAGACGTTCATTTTATTTCTGTTTCCTAATGGATTACATCCATGTATGATCGATACGATATAATTTTGCTTGATAAAACTATACATGGGAAATTATTTTGAAGTAACATAAATCGAAAAATATTAAATATTAATTGAATTTATTATTTTCAAATTGATGACCATTTCCCTGTGAGAATTGAGAACATTAGTTTATAATACCTACTTGATTGTAAATTTGTTAAACAGGCCTATCTATCACGCAGTCAAAATTGCATGTCAACTATTGACGTCGAGCTACCAACCAGTGTTGTCATACCCCAGTACCCCATACCCCCTTATTTGTTGAAACAAAACCTGATACATGCTCTAATCGCAGTGTATGTATTCACTTGCCACGACAACATCTGTATCGCAGTTTGTCTTGACAGTAAATAGTGTTGCTGCATTTAGAATTCGGCCATGGACTATAATTGTGACAATACCATGGATATGAGATAACTACGAGAAGAAACGGTTAAAATAATATCAATTAGTCATAAAACAGATTAGGAAACAGGTATCGAGAGCAAAAGAAGGAGATAGACGAAATAACAGCTAAATTAGTTACAGACAACAATCTGATACTAATCGGTCAGGAGTTAGAGATTGAATGTATATATCAACCATGCCCGATAACGACAGAAAACTACCAGAAAGACGCTTAGGTGTGCAGCTCGTAGCTCTTCCCGTTCTCCCGAAATTAATTATTTTAGCTTTTTTTTTCTCTCCCCTCTCCTGGCCGAATGGGGTCCAGGATCCTCATTTTACCCCGGCGACATGTCCTGAAAATTTCAACACTCTAGCTATACTGGAATATTAATTAAAGGAGCGTTTCACTTTGATAAGCGTGTCACTTTGATAAGCATTTTTTCTGACTTTACCCTCGCTAAAGAAGTTTCACTTAAAAAAAAGATCCAATTGTTTGCCGATAAAAACATGGTAATATTATCGGAATAACACGTTGGAATAAAGCGCGACGTTCCATAAAGGTATGTTTGTACCCAGTGTTTTGTAACTTGAACATATTCAAAACAAATATTCCAAACTGCTCTACAACTCACCCCTGATGGCACTAAGAATAACTGAACAATTTGAACAACTTCATATATGCAAATAACGGCCCAGGAATAGTAATTCGGCAAAGGGACGCCAAAGCCTCAACACTGCTGCATTCGAATTGGATGAAACTATGACGATGCGCATAAACACCGAGACAAAAATGATAAGATTTTCAAACACCGCTGGCTTGCAGGTCAGGTGCTGCAGTGTAAATATCTGGGACCTTGGATTACAGCTGAACTGAACAAAGAAACTGAGGCATAGGAACGCGTTGAAATTGCAAGAACAGCATTCTTTAAATGAAGCATCTACTCACTTAGTCCACGCTCTCATTACGGCATCGGCTTGCTACTACGAACACAGCTTTGTGTATAAGCTGTGCTATGAGGTCTTGGCATGGACAGCAGGATCGTGCTCTCGGTAAACTTAACGTTTAAGATGTCGAAGGGAACTATTTATTATTGTAAATAGATCCTCACAGAATTCCGATTGCACAAATGCGAGCCCATCATTACTAGGCAAATGCACAACCGAATTAAGTCAAAGTTAACTGGAGTTATCATCCTAGAGCCTTTTCGATGAGTTATCATTTCCTAGCCAAAATTTGCGGGGTGTTTGACACATATATTGCACATTACTTCGAGAATGCGTTGTTGGTGAATTCGCCGTTAATGTGGTGTTCGATGATAGATGGTTTTATGTATATAAAGTACGTCTGAATTAAACCAGATAGAATGTACTTGAATTTTTTGTATTAATTTCAGCGTCAGTATACTTGAAGACTTAGAACTTCGGACCTATGTAGATCTAAATATAAGCTGTTCATTGTTAAACATTTTGTTTAGGGTTATTATCGTCATTTAAGCACCCTTTCTTTACAGATTTGAAAGTTACTCCGATGTTCATATGATGCTACTCCTGGGTCTGCGTTAGTTCGATGATTTTCTTTGATCAAAAGTGAGGAGTTTGACAACAAGTATACTCTACGGCATCATAAAAGTGCTGGCTTCATAACAAGTGTTCTACGGCTTAATTTCTATATTAGATTAAGACTTTCTACAGTATCAAATTAAATGGTTAAGCAACGGGAAATATTAACTTTTAGCGACAAGAAAAAAGACCGTATTCATGCAACTGCGAAAGATATATATAGTTCATTCTATTAGCACATTACCAAGCACTCATACACGTATAAACTTTAGAATTTCAAAAAACTACATAGTACTAACAATGGGTTAATTGTATTTAAACCACTAGACATAACATAAATTAGTATTCATGCCGCGTTCTTGCGCGGTAATAAACGTTAGACAGTTATCTTAATTATTGAGGAGTTACGACAATGGAATGAATTAAATATTTAGCAGAGCTCGATTTGTTTGTCAATTTCTTGCATAGATCGTAACGAACACCACCAGAAAATAAGGTCACCTGTCGACCTGCCGGTGTCGGATTAGCACCAACTGAATTTACCTATGAAGAATATGAATAACTGACATAGGAAATAGGGAAAGTTCCGCTTCAAGTTAAGATTCTGTAGCCTTACGAGTTCTAAAATTATCAGACTTCAGATGTCAAGTTTTATAACACGCACATAAGAATGAAAAATGACTTTCCAAACATCCTTAACAATTTTAAGCAAGATGAAAATTTTAAAAAGTGTCGTTTCATTTAAAAAAAGGCCAAACTGTAAATACTATGCTTATTTTATATATTTTCCATTTTAGCCATACTGGGTGACAATGGAATCGTTAGTCAGAGCACCACGCTATTATGATTTGAAATATCGTTTTAAATTTTGGGGAGGACTTATGGTTAATAGGACCTCGAGCATTTTTCAAAAAACATGCCTAACAATTTTAAGAAGAAAGATGAAAATTTAAAAAATGTCGCTTCATTTAAAAAAAAGGACAAAATGTATATATTATGCTTATTTCATATATCTTAGCCATACTGGGTGACAATGTATTCATTAGTCAGAGCACCATGCTATTATGATTTGACATATCATTTTGAATTTTGGGATGGTCTTATGGTTAATATGCTATTATGATTTGAAATATCATTTTAAATTTTGGGATGGTCTTATGGTTAATGGGACCTCGAGCATTTTTTAAAAGAACAACAATTGAATGTTTTTTCGTTTTGGCACAAAGTGATGCTAACTGCTTTTAATTATCTTTTCAACGATATATCACACCACGGCTTTTTTTCAGAATGGCCCCACGATCAATTTACAAATATCAAAACACCTGTTTAGGTATTAGTCGAGAAACAAAAGATGTTTTAGACAAGTGATACCATAACAATAAAAACAGCACTAATTATTACATTTTTGGAAAATTTCGAATTAATGTGCTAATGTTCTTAACAGATAGATATGCGTTTCATGTAGGCGATGGTCCAACAGTGCATTCAAGTACAATAGCCGCTATAGTGGTTAGAAAAAACCGTTGATACAAAACTTGTAGGGAATGATAGTGATGGGAACCCCAAAATAAAGTTATTTCTGGATATACAGACTTATGCATAAGTTTGTCACTAATTTAAAATTATTTATAGCAGACCCTGGATTGTTAAGCTCTGCAAAAAGTTCTAAATATATTTGATAATTATATCGTACCCTATTATTATATTCAACGGTAAACGCCAAATGATTGCTGGAGTAAAACGGTTTATACTGTCTTATTTTCATTTTAAGTTAGGCCGTTCTGTTTCCAGGACCCGTCGTAGTGAATAAAATGCCAATTTTCAAAGGTCAATATGTATTTCGAAGTAAGCTGATTTTAAATATAAGGTATACTGTATAAATTATACTTATTTATAGTTAAAACATAATAATATATAAGGTAATCCATTAAAAAATAGTTGTATTTAAAACCTATGCGCAACCCTGTATATTCAGAAATAATATTAGTTTTTATCCGATTGGACGAAAGACTACACTTTTCCGATGTTTTTTCTCACCGCAAAAGTAATGATTCCAGTATATTGTATTCGTTGTTTGGCAACATGCAATAACTGTACGGGAATAGGCAATAACTGTACGGGAATAGGCAATAACTGTACGGGAATATAACATTTCCATCTTATTCAAACACCTTGTTTGTCAGATCTGATGTTTATCGAAAGTAACATTTAGCTGTAGTTAGTGTAGTTTCCGTAGTTACGTAATAAACTTCAAACTAGCTCGATTCAAAACTTGAGATTATGTTGAGTTTAAATTTAAAACACCGTTTTTATTTAGAGTACTATTTGGCTCTATTTTTATAAATATGTATTCTAATGAATTCCGATCGGATAAAAAATAATATCTAAGTAAAGAACTTGTGCCATGAAAACGAAATAAGCACATAGTAAACTCGAAAATTCTAATCATTGTAATTATTACCCCAGAATACGAAGTAGATCAAAATGGGAAAAGTTAAGTTAATGTATATTTCAATAAAATACTATTAAGAAAATTAGAAAAAACGATTTCCATACGAATCATCTGAACAAGAAAAAATTTTGGAAAAGCTTTTTAAACCTGTATCAGCATATCTTAGTAAATATACGAGAAATGGAGACCCCAAAATCCAACACAATAATTCAGCTCCACCCTTTCCATATAATAAAGGTCGGTTGAGTTCAGTTTTTCAAAAATTAATTTTTTGTCAATCACTCAATATCTCAATTCATTGCAGGGTTGAAGAAATTCTTTTGCTATTGCTTATGCTTTGAAGAGAAGTTTATAATCAGTTTGGCTATTTTCATTTGATAACAATACACTCAGACCATAAAGATCCTTAAAATCACACCAACATTTCAGACGCATTCCTAAACTTGGCAATTAAAACTTAAGACGAAAATATTGGATCATACATTCTTAGAGTAAATTATCTAGCTTAGAGAGATGACCTTGAAACAAACTGCCTATTTTCCAGTTTTAAACCAAAGTAAAGGCGTATTGACATAACATTTAAAAAATTCTTAGGCGTGTTCAGGCTTAATTTTGGTTTAGTCTTATATACTTAATTTAAGAATATTGAGCCGTAGATAAAATTATTTCATGGGAAATCTACTCAAAAGGTATTTTAACATTTGAAAATCTTTGTATCTGCCGTTAGAGAACAACAAGAGAAAAAGGGGCAAAGAAATATTATAACACAAAAAATAAATTATTTACAAAATACCTGACCGTCAAGTTTTAGAATATTCTAGGCAAAAAGCCTTCGGGATTTGCAAACCTCGTCCAAAAAAGACAATTTTTCATTAAGCTAGAAAAAAATTAAAATTAGTTTATAAACGCTCCACCGATCATTTGTTGACTAGAAAAAATTTTGGAAAAGCTTTTTAAACCTGTATCAGCATATCTTAGTAAATATACGAGAAATGGAGACCCCAAAATCCAACACAATAATTCAGCTCCACCCTTTTCATATAATAAAGGTCGGTTGAGTTCAGTTTTTCAAAAATTAATTTTTTGTCAATCACTCAATATCTCAATTCATTGCAGAGTTGAAGAAATTCTTGTGCTATTGCTTATGCTTTGAAGAGAAGTTTATAATCAGTTTGGCTATTTTCATTTGATAATAATACACTCAGACCATAAACATCCTTAAAATCTTAAAATCACACCAACATTTCAGACGCATTCCTAAACTTGGCAATTAAAACTTAAGACGAAAATATTGGATCATACATTCTTAGAGTAAATTATCTAGCTTAGAGAGATAACCTTGAAACAAACTGCCTATTTTCCAGTTTTAAACCAAAGTAAAGGCGTATTGACATAACATTTAAAAAATTCTTAGGCGTGTTCAGGCTTAATTTTGGGTTAGTCTTATATACTTAATTTAAGAATATTGAGCCGTAGATAAAATTATTTCATGGGAAATCTACTCAAAAGGTATTTTAACATTTGAAAATCTTTGTATCTGCCGTTAGAGAACAACAAGAGAAAAAGGGGCAAAGAAATATTATAACACGAAAAATAAATTATTTACAAAATACCTGACCGTTAAGTTTTAGAATATTCTAGGCAAAAAGCCTTCGGGATTTGCAAACCTCGTCCAAAAAAGACAATTTTTCATTAAGCTAGAAAAAAATTAAAATTAGTTTATAAACGCTCCACCGATCATTTGTTGACTAATTAGTTCAAATGGCAAAATTTACCTATTTTGTAAAAACTATGTTTCTATTAATAATAGCAGCCCACTACTACATTCTCTAAATCGACCAAACATTTCAAAATATAATAATATTTGAATCCATATGCCATTGTCATACGGACAAATCATTAAATTAAATAAATATTTCAATTTAATATAATGTTTTTGAATAGAATTTGCAATATTATCATTTTGCTTTTGTTGGTAAATAGGCTTTAATGAACCTGCATGAAAAGATCTTATATATTTACCAATTATGGTTTTGGTAGAGTGGGGGGATATTAAAACCAGTATTGGTTTTAATAATTAAAATATAGAAATTACTTGTCCTTTACGTTAAATATTTTCGGGTCAAAAGTATCTAGAATAATACTGCGAAATTGCAAGCTTTTCAAGAATTGGCACTTACTACCGTACATCGCTCAACTTCATTACACTTCACGCACTCATTAAAGGAAAAGCATATTGAATATTACATTTCTAACACGTTTAAAAAAATTTATTAAATTCCGTACCTTTAGCACCATGATTTTACCACCTGTATTAAGACGTTATTTTAGTACAAGTGAAACTACTAGTATAAATTCTCTTGGTAAATGTCGGTTGCGTTAAATTTTTCATAGATTTATTTTTAGAAAATATCCCAATTCACTCCAGAGTTGAAGAAACTCATTTGCTATTGCTTATTCTTTAAGAAGTTTATTTTCCAGAAATATCCTTAACATTTTGAAACCATACCAAAATGTGCAGACGCATTCTTAAAATTGGCAATTATAACTTAAGACGAAAATATGGAATCATACTCTCATAGAGAGCACTAACGGGGAAACAAACCGCCTATTTTCCAATTTTAAACCAAAATAAAGGCGTATTGACATAACATTAAAAACGTCTCGCTTGTTTTTGGGCGTGTTAGGCTTAATTTTTGGTTTAGTCTTATATAATGTAAAAATATTAAGCCTTGCCTTGTATTATTTTTTATCCAATCGAACGAACCTTTCTATACTATACTATACCTTTGCGATGTGTTTTCTCATCGCAAAAGTCATGATTCCAGTATGTATTCGTTGCTTGACAATAACTGTACTTACAACATTTCCGTCCTAGGCCGGGAATATAAAATTTCTGTCATATTTAAACACCTTGTTTGTCAGATTTGACGTTTATCAATAGCAAGATTTGGCTGTTGTTTCCCCTAGTTACGTAATACACTCCAAACTCGATTGATTCAAAACTTGATATTATGTTGAGTTTAAATTTAAAACACCGTTTTTAATTAGAGTAATATTTGGCTCTATTTTTGTAAATACGTATTATAATTAATTCCGATCGGATAAAAAATAGTATGTGCAACTCATAGGAAAAGCACATTCCTGGACTCCTGTGTTGCTGGCCTCGGCTGGGCCTCGTCCAGCCATTACCAAAATCGTCCAGGAATGTTTTGCTTTTCCTCCTAGTTACACAATATACCTACTATTAAAAACGCTCCGTCTATCATTTTGTGGACCAGTTGATTTATAGTGGCAAAATTGGGATAAATTTTGACTATTTTGTAAAAAACTATTTTTCTATTAATAATTGCAAAAATGTAAATTATTATGAAAGCCCACTAATACATTCTCTAAATCAACCAGACATTTCAAAATATAATAATATTTGAATCCATATGCCATGCCGGCTAACTGCAGCCCAAATGTTAAAAATGCATTTTTTTTTATTTTGGTATACCTTGGGTTAGTTTTGTTTGGTTGCGGCATTTTTAACCATGCGTGCAACCATTTTTTATATTTTTTTTCACCATTGTGCAACCACCAACGTAAACGATTTAACATTTGGGCGGTCGTTAGCCGCTCCTCTATTTTGAAGTAAAGTACGCATCAATTGAAACGATACACCTAAAAAAAACACCAATTTTGAAACGCTGCAACTCAGCCAAATATAGTTTAATTCGAACTTTGTGCACCATTCCTAAAAGGGCGATTCTTTAACTATAAACTGCTTGTAGAATGAAGTGGACATATTACACTCTGCCAATTATACTGGGTGTTGAAATAGTGAGTGCAAAAACCCTCATTTTTAACCAAGAATTTCTGCCCGGAGAGGAAGATAATTTTCGATATTACTATACTTTCTTAAGTATTGGGCCTGTACCTCGGGACGTCTTTGCAAATTTGATGTTACGTTATATACCGGCGGAGAAATCGTCAATTTTTCAAATGTGGGAATTTTATGGCGTTTTAGTGTGTTCTAGCCTGGCAATGCACATACGACTCTAAATGTCTTATTAGGGTTAACAGTTATTAGTGCGTGCAGTGCTAATCTGTCACCTAAACATTATTAAAATGTTGCACAGCGTTATTTCTCCAGGGCGACAAAAAAAATGTTGTTTTAAATCGGTTTTCGTCAAGCTTGTTATAGGAGTTGTCGGAAAATTTTGTAAATGGAAATTATTGTTTAAATTACAAGAGTGGCCCGTTTTTGCAATTTTGAGGTTATGGTATTTCTATTTCAATAAAAAACTCGATAAACAGATGCACCTAAAAATTGGCAAAACTTGAATCGTCAAAACTTCGTCATATTAAATCACAAAAAAAAACTTGAAAAGATAATTTGTCAATTATATAGGGTGGTGAAAAAATTATGAGTGCCAAAATAATTTTTTATTTTCCGCGTGCAAAACATTTTTAGGCACATAGGTCATATTGATAAATTTGCTGATGCTTTCCAATAACATTAACTTCTTGTTTAAAAAATGATTCATTGTTTTTGTTTCTAAAGCCAAAAGTTTTTAGACTCAAAATTTTGTTTTATTTTCTTTAAAGATTATTACATTGCATCGAAATTTGGTAAAGGTTCATAAAGTCTCCATAATTAACGTTAAAAACTAAGTTCAAAAGTTCAAATTTTTCTTATTTTATTTTTTATGGATACTAGATTTCCTACATGTAGCTTTTTTAGAGAATAAAAAGCTATGTTAAAAAATTTGACAACTTAAATTTGCCAATTTTTAGGTGTATCGGTTTAACGAGTTTCTTTTCAAATAGAAATACCTTAACCTCAAAATTGCAAAAACCGTTTTAAGGGCAATTTACGGAAAATTAAGCAACATTTTCCGACAACTCCCATAACAAGCTTGCCGAAAACCGATTTTAGACACAATTTTTCTTGTCGCCCTATATAAATAACGCTGAGCAACATTTTAATAGTATTTTGGTGACGCTAACTGTTAACCCTAATAGGAAATTTAGAGTCGTATGTACAATGCCAGGCTAAAACACAAGGAAATGCCATAAAATGCACACATTTTAAAAATTGACGATTTCTCCGCCGGTATATAAGGTAAGATCAAATTTGCAAAGACGTCCCGAGATATAGGCCCAATACTTCAGAAGGTATAGTATGCGTAGTTATATAGATCTGTGGTAATATCCAAAATTACTTTCCTCACCGATCAAAAATTCTTGGTCAAAAATGAAGGTTTTTGCAATCACTATTTCAACACCCTGTATAACTGACAGCGTGTAATATTTTAACTTAAATTTATAAGCAGTTTATAGCTAAAGAATCGCCCTTTTAGGCATGGTGCAAAAAGTCCAAATTAAACTGTATTTGGCTGAGTTTCAGTGTTTAAAAGTTGGTGTTTTTTTTAGATGTATCGTTTCAATTGATCCGTACTTTATAAGCCAAATTCAAAATACCTGATGAAGGCAATTACTATGATCAAAGAGCTTTTGCAGGCTTATTCACAAAATCGATATGTGCATTTAAGTTAATAGCATCGGAAAAAAAACACATACAATATTTGTTTTTGCAAACTAAAAAATGATACACTTCTTTTTATAAAATTAAATTCAATAAATATTTTAATTTAATACAATGTTTTTGAATACAGTTTATGTTGCTAATAGGATTTAATGAACCTGCATGAAAAGATTTTATTAATTTCCCAATGATGGTGCTGTTTATAATAACTAAAATTTAGAAATTACTGGTCCTTCATATATATTAAATAGTAATACCGCGGAATTGCAAGTTTTTCAAGAATTGGTAGTTACTACATCGCTTTACTTCACTACACTTCACGCACTCATTCAAGAAAAAGCATATTAAACATTACATTTCCAACACATTTAAAAAACATATTAGATTCTGTACCTTTAGCACCATGATTTTACCACTAGAATTAGGATGTTATTTTAGTAGAAATAAAACTGCTAATACTAATATTAAAGAAGTGATTTTGTTTATATAAGTGCGCCAAGACTTTTGTCTTTCCTAAGCTATAACTGCCACACAAGAATACTAATGACAATTTGGCAAGCCTCCAGGGTCGTTATAGAATTGCATTATATTAGCATATATCCTTGTTCATTTTTGGGTTAACCAATTGAAAATGATTTTCAATTTTTTTAGCTACTAAGGATTCCAAAGGAATTGAATTGATTTTTATTAACACATAGTATGGTTGTGCCTAGTGTTGCGCAGTTGTGGGCTAGAATTTTAGATTTTAGTTTTAGATTTTGATTTAGATAGCAGAGAAAATAGAAAAGCAAAAATAATTGATTGATTTCTTATCTCTATATGTGCTGCGACAGATATATGAAAAATACTGAGAGGCAAAATTAAAATCCCTAAAATGTACAAGGTGTTCCAACGGAGACTGAACAGGGCCTTATTTTTGAACTTCCCTGTATTTTTGAAACAAACCAAAATAGCCATTAGATGTATTTTTTTCTGCTAAATTGAAAAATTGAGACAAAAAAACCTTTGAACTAAAAACCAAAGACTTACGCCATGGATGAACTATTTTTTAAACGGAACGCCCTGTATTTTACCACATTTTTCGACTCTCTAGAGAAATATAAACACATTTCGTATGTAATGACCTTTACCTATCTTTAGCTGTTTACGAAATATTGACAGTTGTTGAAAGTCGGGCATATTGAGACTTTGACAGGCTCTAAAATCTAAACCGCAAGAGATCAAATAAAACGGTTTGAACATTCCTATCTTAGGTTTTCATAAGCTATCGAATGACAGTAACTTTGAATTTAACCGGAGGCTTAAAAGTTCCGGTTAATTTTATCCTCGGGCTAAATTCGGATTTAGTGTAATTCGATAGCTTATGAAAACCTAAGATAGGAATGTGCAAAACGTTTTCTTTAATCTCACGCAGTATAGATTTTAGAGCCTGTCAAGGTGTCAAAATGCCCGACTTTCAACTGTCAATATTTCGTAAACAGTTAAAGATAGGTATAGATTATTATACACGAAATGTGTTTAGATTTCTCTAGAGAGTCCAAAAATTTAGTAATAAACAGGGTGTTTCATTTAAGAAACAGTTGGCGCTGCTGGCCGAATATATTTTCTTAAAGTGGCTATGTTAATTTTTTAAGATCTCACTCAGGCCAATTGCTTTTTTTATTAAGACAACAACATTTGTAGGAAACCATTTTTTATATATCATCATATTATTTGATATGTAACATGAAATAATTTTAAATAATCAAAAAAATCTCTTCGCAGAATACGGAATATTATATGTATTTGTACATTCTTTCTTGATATTAACTTAATATTGCATTAATTATGGTCTTGAAGTCGTATTTAATTTTCTAATTATTATTTACTAGATTTTTCTATTACGTCGATTATTTTTTGCTCTAGTTTATCCTGAATTAATTATTTTATCAACAATGGCATTACTTACTACACGACGTAGCAAAACATGATTTTAAAACACGGTTAAATAAGTAGGCAGTTCACATGGATGTTGAGTAATAGGTTAATGATTATAAAACAATGATTATTTCTTTGCTCAGGCCATACATATTATTTTGCATTTGCACTGCAAGTGATATTTAAAATATGTTGAAAACGAGATAGTCACATTCGCAATTACGCAATGATTCCGGTAATTGAAACGCTTTAATTTTTTTTTGTTTTCATAAGCGCTACAAATGAAAAACGTATTTTTCTAATATGTAATTAGTTTAGCTAATTACTAAAATGTTAACCATTTAGGTTAGGGGTATAGACTCTCTTGAGCGATTTTCTGATTTCTAAGTGAAGAGTGCATAATTATTTTGCAAATGTTATCCTGAACGTTTTTTAAATTACCTAGCCAGTAATATAACCATGTTTTATGTTATCAAAAATGTTAAAATTTACAAGATTTGTTTTTCATTTAAGTAACATGTTTAACCAAGTTAATTTACAATGGTCTATCTATTTGACCATTTTTTAAATCTAGTACCACAAAAAAAGTAACCCTACCATTTCGATGTGTTTCTGCTACAGCTAAAAATACTATTCTTCTTTTATTAAACTCTTTAGAAGCATGATTAACTACTTTTCATGTATAATATACCTAATGGTATTTTCCAACTGAAAAATATTTCTTTTGGCGAATATACTTTTGTTTTAATTATACCCAGAAACAATATATGCTGGTTAGGTTAGGGGTTGTTTAGCTCTCTGGATAAAAACAAGTTGTTCATAATTCTTGTAATTAGAAAAATCATTAAACATACGATAATAGCTTCCGCAACACAACATAAATTAAGATTAGAAACGGCTTGAAGAAAATGTTTGCACGAAAAGTATGCATAATCCGAAAATCGATTAAGAAAGTATTTTTCTCTTTTTCTTAATAATCAATTACAAAAATAATTATCTACTTATTAGAGAAATATGCTTGGAGTATACTATGTGGCTAATGACTTTTCATTTTTAAAATATGATTTTAGTAATTTAAACATTTTACTAACAGGGGCTGTTCAAAAAATTCGAAGAAATAAAAGTTTCCAGGTTTCAAGAGATCTCTTTGAAATCCGTAAAATCTCAGTTAAAACACATTCTATTAATAAAATATTCGCATCCCCCTACACAAATGCAACCCGGGGGGGAGGGGGGGGGGCATTAAAATGCCGAAGCAGAATCCAACTCATAATTGTGTTGAAGGTAATAGTTGATATAACTATTGTTGGTTCATAAAATGAAAAACTAGTGGAATAAAAACAATGATATTATAACATAAGTTTTTATTTAAAATAAGTAGGCATTTAGAATGCAAAACCAAAATACTTACAATAGTAGCTATAAACGTGTTTAACTAGGTATATGTTTATTTCAACAATCCTCAAATTGTAAAAATGGATCACTTATTGAAAGATATCTGCTTTGAAAGTAATACCTACTACTTGATATAAGTGTAAGTAATTCATATTATAAAAAATAGTGGTACAATGTAATATGTAAACCTAAATACATAATAATTATTATCAGTCTTACTGTATATTAGCTGTCGAAAGTAATATGGAAACTCCATATTAACGTTTAAACCAAGAAGGTTTGCTAGAAGAAAAAGTGTTGGAGGTTTTCTATATTTAAATTGAAAAAGCGTGCTTCTTTTTACGGATTTGGATATTTTAATAAACAGAGCCACTTTTGGACCACTTTATATGACGGGCACTGGATAAGTTAAATTTTTACAGGGAAGAGCACTAAAGGCAAAATAGAGTAAATTACTTTTACAATTGGTTTCTGTTTACATTAATAACATATTTATTCTAAAACAAATTCAAAATAGAAATGTTAAGTATTTGTGCGATTTAAGCCAATTCGGTGCTTATATATCTGCAGTTTCATCGAAGCGCCGGAAGAGAATTATTTCAAAACTGGATTGAGAAACGGAAGTTAATGCTGGCAAACGTATTCTGATTGCAATAAAGGCCTGATGCGAGTTTATTCAATAATTTTATTGGTCGTAATTAATGCACAGCCTTTTTGCGGTAATGGCGAAAACTGTTCTATCGTATTGTGATAATAAACTTGGTAACATCTTAAGGGCAGCAGCCTAAAAAGGTGAGAGATTCTACTAAGAGTATCCTATTTAAAGTTTGTTGCGTGTAATATCCAATCACTACAACACATGTCATGATTCTTAAGCGTGATTTATTTATTCACAATAATCAATAGACTCACTCAATCATCATGGCCCACCTCAACGATTCGACATATAAATCTAAATATTTGCATTTGATTATCAGGGATTTTTAAAATTTAAATTCCAAGAAGTTGAAACAACCTTTTGAAAATTAAAATATTTTTGTCTCAGCAAGTGTTTGTCTTTCTGAAAAATCGCGACACCTTATTTTATTTGTTTACATGTGCTATTTTTTGTATATTTGAAAAGTAATGACAATGTGATGACAACTATTTCGTATTAAAAATTGGTTGCTTTCCTTAGATTAGATTATTAAATCTTGGTATACATATTGTTTTTAAGACGTGAGAAGAACATAAAGAAAACATTTTGCAAGGTCTTTAGACCCAGCAGTTGAATCAATCCTAAAATTAAAAAAATATATATTTTTCAATATAGAATGTTGAGTTTTTGTACACATGTTTACTTTAGGACGAAGAGGTTCGGTAGCAAAGGATTTTTCAAAACTTAGATTGCAAGGGGTAAGATAACCCCTTCAAAACATTTGATATAAAAATCTATCTGCTATTTTGCAAAACTTGGAACACATGAATTTTCTTTACCTGTTTTTTATATTAAGAGGGTAACCCTTAAACCGAATGGATATAGGGATTCCGTTGGGACGATACGAGACGAGAGCAGCCAATCTCCAGTCTCGTCTCATTTCTCTCCAGTTCGAAAATTATTTTCTCTGACAACGTAACAAAAAACGAAGGTATTATATTATTGCATGTCAGAATTATAATGCAAATTGAATATAAAGTTTGACATAGAAATAATTAAATGGAATTAAACTAGAATAAATATATCAAATTACTAAGAGAGCAAAACACTTTCTATGCATATGAAATGTTTGACATAGATTAGATTTTATATTTAGACATAATATTTTACATTACTGTACAGGTTAGCGCACATAAGTTGACCTACTACCTTACCTCGATATCTAAAAGAGTTGCGAGCAAATTTAATTATTACATAGTAGTCCGGCCCGCATCTCCGAAAACAAAAGTACCTAATAGCTGATAATAATTAGGAAATAAGCTAAACTGCAGGCGATTTGCAACTACATGGCAGCTTATGGAACTAGAATTAAATGGGCAGCTCGAAGACGAAATGTGCATGCCTGTAATGTATCCTATCGCGATGTGTTTTTCAGTGCTGTCAACTTAAAATTTAGGAATATTCACTAGTTGTTTGTGATTACCCACTTTTACCCGCAACCTATATAACAAATTACCCACAATTTTACCCGCATATAAAATATTGAAATTATAAATCAACTTGGTTAACCAGCGGACGGTTGATGTTTAGAACCAAGATTTCAGCAAAGAGTGTTCTATATTCAAACCGATTTCAGAAATGTTGACGTTAACGGAACAGAAACCAACAAAACGTTAGACAGGGTCGTTCCTAGGAGACGATAGTTCCTAAGATGCATTTCGTTTACTATTGGTCGAAACAATTGGACGGGACTTAGAGGATTTGTTAACTATTTTAGAATGTCCAATATTTCACTTCACGCATGGCCTTCCTCTCGCTTCGCTCGCTACGAGGACGCAACCAACCAAAACTAACCAAAGGAATTCCCAAAATTAGGAAAAAAAAATTTACAAACATAACCTTGAAGAAAATAAAAAACAAGCATTGTCACTGCCGGGAATTGAACCCGGATTGCCATATCACAGTATCTAACCACTGGGCTATTAGGCCTGTTGAAAGCAATCCGCTTATTAGACATTCTAAAATAGTAAACAAATGCTCTAGGTCCCGCCCAATTGTTTCGACCAATAGTAAACGGAATGCATCTTGGGAACTACCCGCTAATGTCTTTCCTTGTCTATAAGCAAAACCGACGAACCAGATAATACGTCACATGAAAATTTTTATTTACGGTTAGCTGTAGCCCAAATATTGAAAATAAAAATGTTTTTTTCTTGATTTGGGTTAGTTTTGTTTGGTTGCAGCCCCCGGCGACGCGAGGAATAAAATTATTTGGATGGAGAACCATATAGTAATTATTATGCTAAGACAAAGTGCGAAGAAAATTAAAAAGTAAGGTTATAATAATATTAATTTATTCCTTATTTCGTGGGCGATTTTTAGGAGGTTGCGAAAACCTTTGGTAAAACTGCCACTGCAAACTGTTTAAAAATATAGTATATGTACTCTTTAAAAAAATATAGAAGTTTGTGAAAAATCAGTTTTTTCATAGCCAATATGAAATTTGAATTAAAGGTATAGAGCTAAAAGTTTACTAATGTAACATTTGACATTTGGTATTGAAGGTTACTTGCCGCTTTTTAATAAAAACCTATACTTAATTCAGATATAATTACAGATATAAGAGTTCAACAAGCTACTACCACTAATATTTGCCAACAAAACTGACTTACATAATTTTGAAAATGGTTAAAAAAAATAAAAAAACAAACCACTCATCAGGAACTGTATAACTTTTATATACTAAGGGAACAAAATCTCAGAAAAATAAGTTGTATTCAAAAATATGTCAATATAATTAATGACAATGTGATGACAACTATTTCGTATTAAAAATTGGTAGCAATTCCTTTCATTGTAATATTAAATCTCGGTATACATATCTTTTTTAAGGTGTGAGGAGAACATAACGACGACAATTTGCAAGATCTTTAGACCAAGGGGTTGAAACAACCCTAAAATTATAAAAAGATATATTTTCCAATATAGAAAGTTGAGTTTTTGCACACATTTTTACTTTAGGGCGCAGGGGTTCGGTAGCAAAGAAATATTCATCAAAAATAAAATCAATTTTTTCATAGCCAATATGAAATTTGAATTAAAGACATGGAGCTAAAAGTCTACTAATGTAACATTTGACATTTGGTATTAATGGTGACTTGCCGCTTTTTAATAAAAACATATACTTAATTAAGTATTAATTATAGATATAAGAGTCCAACAAGCTACTACCACTAATATTTGCCAATAAAACTGACTTACATAATTTTGAACATGGCTATTAAAAACAATAAAAAACTTAAACCACTCATCAGGAACTGTATACCTTCTATATACTAAGAAAAAAAATACCCCGAAAAACAAGTTGTATTCCAAAATAAAACAATATATAGGGTGTCCTCTTTAAATTAAAAAAGGTATGCCTCTTCATGAAAACAGAAAAAATTTTACTTTTTTGCAGCCGCATATTTTTAACACCCTGTTTTCTGCCTATTTTTGAAAAAGGCGAACGTAATTTTTGAAGGAAAAACTTAAAGTATTAAATGAATCAAATCTATGCGCCATTCTTGGGCCTATGCTATGGTATGGCATGTTGTGGTAGGTAGAGTGGTCGCTCGGCAAGATTTAACCATCAACGCATCGACCACACTTGATCTTTTGTGTATACCCTTCTATTTTACACGAAAATTCCCATCTAGTTCGAGAATCTCAGAATATTTCGTGGGTTGAACTTTTGTAGAACACCTGGTGCCATAAGGGCATTTTCGAGATGCCTCAACCTTTGGCGGGTCATTGCCTGACATTCGCAGAGTAAGTGCTCTGACGTTTCAGCCATAGTTTGGCAGAATCTGCATTGTTCGTCAGTGGTTTTCCCCATTTCCTTGAGGTGGTACCTCCAGGGGCCATGTCCAGTGAGAAGGTCTACGACCAGTTTTATCTCATCTTTTGCAACTTAAGAAGCTTCTTGTGTGGCTAGGCGAGTGAGAGATGAGTATCTTGGCCTGTCTCTGCCCAGGTGCTCTTTCCACCTTTTTCCCAATTTCCACGTTCATACATACGTGTCCTCTAGTGATACCATAGAATGGTTCAGGCCCGTAAAAGGCAGTCTGTGCACCATTCCGTGCGAGCTGGTCAGCGGCTTCGTTACTTTCCACACTCTCGTGCCCTGGTGGCCACTTTAAGGTGAGTCTGTTTCTATTTGCCAGTTGAGCTGCAGCCCTCCGACAATCCCATACTAGCCGGGAGTTAATTCTGCTAGATGCTAGCGCTTTTACAGCTGCTTGACTATCTGATAGGATATAGATCTTTGCACCTCTTAGTCCTTTTTTGGCACATTCAGAGATGGCTATATTGATTGCATTTAGGTCTGCTTGAAAGATTGTAGGAGTGTTTCCTAAAGGTGCAGAGATTCGACACGTAGGTCCGTAAACTGCGGATCCTACTCATTCTTTCATCTTTGATCCATCTGCGTACTAGACAAGTGTTGCCTCTCTACTTGTTTTAGTCGTTCCCCTTTAGTATTGCGGTCTTCAATTACCACTTCAAAGGAGCGATCAAAATAGAGTTTTGTTTCCATTGTTTCGGTTGGTTTGGTCACCGCCTCTATCTGGATGTCTTTCAGAATTTTAAGGTGACCAGTCAGGTTTCCTGACTTCAGTTTTTGTGTCTGAGTGACTCCATACGCACTGGTCCAGGCCTCCTTTTCTATGCATATGTGCAGCAGGGGGACGTCAAGTAGGGTTTCCAGAGCTGCTACGGGACACGTTTTCATAGCCCCTGTTGTACTCTCGTTAGCTTTCGCTGTGTTGTTATTTCCTTTGTTTTTACCCACCACGCCAAGCAGGCGGAGGTTATAATGGGCTTAGCAACCATGTTATAGGACCACCAGATGCTGGAGACTTTTGGCCCCCATGCTTTACCAAAGAGTCGTCGACAGACCCAAAGAGCGGCCGTTGCTTTTTTGATAGTTCTTTCCAGGTACGGGCTCCAGGTTACTTTCTGGTCAAGAACGATGCCAAGAGGCTTAACCTCTTTTGAAACCGTTATCCCTCCCAATGTGGGTGCCTTAAGGTTCAGTTTCCTCTTTTTGTGAATGGGATCACTACGGTTTTGCTTGGATTGACATTTAGTCTTTCCTATGTCTGTGTACACCATGTACTGACAAAGTTGAGTGCACTTTGCATACGTTTTGAGAGAACGTCATGCTTGCCTCTTATTATTATAACTATGCGTAACCTTGGACTTCAAAGCCAGCTTCAGTCAGTCTTACCAGAGCGATCAACCATATATAAAAAATATTTTTTCCTCAACGACAATCAATTTTTTTAACAAGCCAAATTTTTTATGAAGAATGACTTTTTATCGAGAAATGCAATTTTTGGTTCATTTGTCCTCTTGTCTACCCGATCTCCGAACATACTGTATATACGAAAATAAAATACTTTTAAAACTCAAATTAAGCCAGCAAACTTTCGTATTTAACTAATTTTCGTACCATCGAAATAAAATAGTAATTAACTTATATGAGTACAAGATATAAAAATATAAAATTAAAAGCTCATTATAGCGCTTTTTCAATGGAAAATATGCATGCCTCAAAAATATATTCTTTATTTTTCATTTGTCGTATTGTCAGTATCGAGAATGAACTTTAGTTATTAGGGATACTTCTTACTAGAGAAAAGAAAGAATTATACACCATAAAAGTAGAAAATATTCCTATAAATTTAAAAACATATCTAATAATAGAATAATATTTTAAAGAATCATTACTGAGTACACATATTGTCGTCGAAAGAATTCGAAAATACACGAGAATTGTTTGTCGAAAGAAATAATTATCTCGTCTTTTCTCGAAAAATTGCCTCGCTTGTTTCATCGAGAGACCTTGAGACAAGACGATTTCTCATTTCAGGAGCATATCTGCTGGACCTTATAAGTGTTGGATAAATTAAATAAAAGGCCTATACTCCACTAACAGCAAAAAACAGGTTAAACAACTTCTTGACAAATGAATTAGAAGTAACTGGAATTCAAAATGAACTTTCGTCGTAGAGGCAGTGAAAAGCTCTACAGAGAGTTATATTCTATACTCGACAAAAGAGGCCATACAAAATTTGAATTTGAATGATGATTTAAAACAATTAACTTCCAAGAGGGTGATTGTGAGATTTAAAATTACTTACCCAACTAACACAATATTATAACAAAGCTAGTAAAGATTCAAAAGATAATTTTCCAACTAATATTATACAGAGGACATCCTGAGAAATCGTGCCTAGTGTGTATACTTGTATAATATAAATCTGAACTCATGAAGCGATATTGCAACGGCTGAGGTACGGTTTGTTAGTGCTCTGTTAAATTAGCAAGTATTTGGTTAAATTTCTCTTTCTGACAGTCAATTCGTTTACTCATTGTATGAGGCGTGAAACTGCAAGTTATAATTTCTTTTCACTGACTGAAGCTACCAAGTTGCAATTTCGTAGTTAGCATCAGGATTATAATAATCGTGGACATATTTTCTTAAGTCTTTTGTAAATTGGCTTCTCAACTTTGGAAGATACATACTAGTGGCAGCGAATATTAACTACGACAAGAAGGTCCACTCAATGGCAAGAGAGCACTACAAAGGAATCATCATTTATTTTCTTCGTTGCCTGGTAACGATCGGCGAACTTCGTCGCACACAGGTGGAATTTAAATAAAAACTGGCCATAAACGATATTTTCCTTTGCGGTATATTTAATCAAATTTATTACGAAATTATTTATAGCACTCTAATACTCTATTTGGCTTGGGAAAAACACAATTGATATCTTCTGAATTGTTTGCAGCGCCCTGTCAAACTTACGTTATGGTTTTTTTTTTATTATTATCACCAAATAAATATTTTGATAAAGTTTGTATTCAACTGGCTGTTTCAAAAATCTGTTACCGTTTTTAATTAGTTATTATTGATAACAATACTCAAGGTATGTAATAACTAATATTTAAAAGATTTTGCTTTTGTGTTAATGATTTCACCATATTTCCGAATACTAATATTCTGACAAAAGACATCAAGAAGAACATGTTGCTCAAATTTGCCCCATCTTTTAATATTGAATTAAATTTTGGCGTTTTGGGTGATTTTAAAATTGGTTAAAGGTTTCGCACAATATTTTTATTGTATATTTCATTCCTATTTCGTAATACAACACTACTAAAAAATAGCGATATTATCCTATATCGAATATTGACTCGACTATAGATTTTAGGCGTGAAAATTAATCTGACAAAAGGATGAACTGGTCTATGGCCGCCGCGTCAAAGGTCGCCTGCCAACATGAGCATTTTAAGATCCTTAACAGGCGTAGCCGACTATATCAAAATCGGCCTCTCCTATTGGTCGATCCGCATGGCCCTCCGCTCGCTTCGCTCGCTACGGGGGCTCAAGAAAAGGAAACTGACCAGATGCCAACCCAATCTAACCCAAGACATACCCAAAATCAAGAAAAAACTATTTAGAAACATAATCTTAAAAAAATAATAAAAAAAGCAACTAGGTTCGAACCCGTGCCTTCCAGGTGGGACCCAACTATCTAAACCTACACCACGAGAGCTCTTGCAACAAATTGTTTGCATCACGAAGACTTATTGTAATACGAGATTGATCGACCAATAGGAGAGGCCGATTTTGATATAGTCGGCTACGCCTGTAAAGGATCTTTAAATGCCCAACATGATTGTTTTATTTGTATCGTGGTCTGCCGATATTCTGCTGTTCGCGGCATTATAAGATCCTTTACACAAACAGTGCACTATATAAAAATCGGCCTTTCCCATTGGTCGATCCGCATGGCCCTCCGCTCGCTTCGCTCGCTACGGGGGCTCAAGAAAAGGAAACTAACCAGATGCTAACCCAATCTAACCCAAGACATACCCAAAATCAAGAAAAAAAGCTGTTTAGAAACATAATCTTAAAAAAAAATAAAAAAACGCAACGGGGTTCGAACCCACGTTTTCCAGGTGAGACCCAACGATCTAAACCTCTACACCACAAGAGCTCTTGATAGAAATCGATTGCATCACGCAGACATATCGTAATACGAGTTGGATCGACCAATAGGAGAGGTCGATTTTTACATAGTGTACTATTTGTGTAAAGGATCTTTAAATGCGTGTTCGCGCGGGGAGAGACACACCGTTGACATGCCGCCGCGGAGAGTGATCCTTCTTATCATATAGTTTTGCCCAAACACATAAAAAAAGATAAACACTGATGTACTATACTGCTAACGTGCTAACACTCCGTTGAGGTTATGTGTTGGTGTTATACCTATTTGTGCAACAACTAAAGCCAGATTATCAGAAAATGGCGCGTCGAAATGAGGATCCCTTATTGGCTAAATTTGTAACGTGCGCAGTTTTCCCTGCTGCTGTCTTGTTTGAGCATTTAGGTTTCTCTGTTTTTTTTTTGCTTTATATGTTCATTCATTTAAATTACCCTTAACGCAACGCATTATTAAATTGGAATTTTAAAAGCTATATCTGTTGTAAAGTCATCGGTAGGGGTGGGCAAGAAATTGAAAAATCAATTAAAAGCTTAATATTTTAGCAAATAACTGAATAATCGATTAATCGAAATAATCGATTTTCGATATTTTCTGAAATATTAATCGATAAGTCGATTAATCGGTAATTTCTAAAAAGTGAATCGAATAATCGATTATTGTCGCCCACCCCTAATCCCATAATATTGTAGTAAGTGAAACTGAAGCTGAAATTTCGACAGAATCATTATTGCTGATGCAAGACTGATGTTATTATAAAAAGAGGTAATAAATACTTTGGCTGAATCAGCAGATAAACATTTATAATTTAGTTTTAATTTGTAAATATGGCTTTGATATAACCTTGGGATAGTCAGAATATAAGCAAGTGTTTTTGAACAACAGCTGCGCTGATGCTTCTATATTTTTTACTAGTTTTATCCCTATTAGATTAATTTTTAAAAATAGCGATAACTCTGAAATACATTTATGACAAAATTGCAGGCCCTCATCAACGCGTTTCTGTCGTCCGCTTAACATTCATTTTGTTCGTGAGACTCCTGAATTAACCGTTGCAAAAACAAAATTTGGATCATCGAGTTAAAAATTTAAAACCCTTTTTTTACAACGAAGGAGCCCTTAATTTTGAAAATCATTTTTTAAAACGATTTAAGAACATACAAATGATTTTTATACATGATTTTTATAGTTAGTGATAATTGATACTCCTTATATATAAATGTAGATGATGAGCAAAAAATTCAACAATTATTTGTCTAAAACACTATATATTAAACGTGTAATACTTAATAACTTTTATATCTTATTTCTGGTAAACCTTATTATGGCCAGCTTTCCTAGAAATTCGACCAGTGTGCGCCGGGTCCAAAGGTCACATGCCAGTATCAGGGTAGTTTTCGCGCGGGGAAGGAGACATACCGTTGACATGCCGCCGCGGAGAGTGAATCTGCTTATCGTAGTTAATATTCGCTTCTAGTGGTGGCCAGAACGAGGAAATTCCATGAGATTCTAACGTCATGACAGAATGCGGATCACCGTGTAAAGTAGAAAAAGTTTGAGATTTCGAATTTTTAAGTGAACATTAATACACGTATACGGAGCTAGAGAAGACTAGCGTACAGTTAACGTGGGTCTTGGATGCAAATGCGTAGTTATGTTACTCGCCCAGTTAATGGACGGCCATCTACTCCTAAAACCCACTGTGTTTCTTTTATATCGATCTCTGAGTTTCAATACAGGGCTATTTGACACCAGCCTATCTGATGAAAAGTATTTTAAATCACCTCACCATTATTGTTGGGTAATTTCCTCTATACGATATCCTGGTCATTTTGTAGTTCTTCACCATTTTTGATTATTTTATTTTTAATGTTGTTATATTGTTTTTGTTTTCTAGAACATAGTTCATTCAAGGCTTTTCACACTTTTTTGAATGTTTTCCTGCATCAGATATTTTTTCTTTCTGCGTATTGTCTTTAAACCTTTTTCTCAAATTATTTTTTAGTTTCTTGAACTCCCGTTCAGTTTGATGATTCTGCAGTTTTTTCCATCTAACATAAGATTTATCTCATTCTTGAACTTTTTGACGGTATAATGATGAGACCTAGTAATTATTGTTGTTTATTTTCATGTTATATTCTGTTGTCGATTAGATTTTAGATTCTGATATGTGGGTTGCTAAATCTCGAAATGTTGTTACGTGCTGTAATTTTAAACTCACTCTTTCTTTGAATTCGTCTGTATCTACTTTTTTCCTTTTAATAATTTGGTTTTTTATTCTGCATTGTTTCTTTATTCGCTTTTAGTACATAACCTTATGATCTGTAATACAGGAGTCATGTAGCATTGTAGCATTATATCACAGATTAGGTTTTTGTTGCTAATTACATGATCTACTATACTTGAAGAGCTTGTTTGTCTGGTGGCGTTATGCAGGTCAACTTTATTTTGTATTGAGAACCCTGTCATTTCTATGTTATATTTATATTCCTCTACTTTATCATTTTCATTTAATAGATTTATGTTCATATCTTCTATAATTACACACTGATTCTTTTGGTCTATACAAACATATCACTGTGTAGTTAAGCTTTTTAAGCTGCATGCTTACAATGCTACAGTCTGCTATACCGGATATATCTACATTTTGTGATATTCAATCCCATTTTTTATAAATATACATGGACCTCCACTTCGAGTTGTTCTGCAATTATGTAAAACACTATAGTTTGGTATACTTATAAATTCAGTTTCTTCTATGTACATCCATGTTTCTGTAAGTGCAATAAGGTTCATAGTCACATTTATAAATTAAGTCAATAACATCATCGATCTTGTTTCGGAGGATTCGTATGTTTATATACATTAACGTTTGAAGCCATTTTTAGTAACTTTTGGTTTTATGGATTTGTATTTGACTATTTTCCAACGATCATTGGCTTAGGTTCATCTCTAAACGAATTCTGATTGGGGAGTCCTCAGGCCGTTTCTTAAGAAATATGGATCCATTTTTATAAAATGCAGCGGAAAAATTGTGGTTTTTCTTATATTCTCTCACTTTTTTGAAAACGATTTGGTGTTTATAGGTTAAATTATCGTTGAAAATGTATGTTTATTTTTACCCTCTAGACCACACTCAGGGACCTTTTGATACCTTTAAGCTCTATAATTTTCTTCATAATATTCTGTTTGAGGTTATTATCTATTAAAACCCTATTACGCTCTGTGGTAATATTATGTAACAAAGTTTTTGAAAAAATACGATTTTAATACAAACGTTGAAGTTTCTGGAAAAACTTCAGAGTCTCTCCTCTGATAGTTTCATTATATTTTCAAATAATTATTGTAGTTTTAAAGTAAAAAATTCATTTTGCAACAGCCCCTAAGGCAATGATTATAGTATATTAAGTATCAAGAACAGTAAAAACAGTTTACCGATCGACGACAATGTTTCGCTTCGCTCAGTCGCCAATATTGGAGGAGATCGGTAAACTCCTTACTGTTCGAGATGCTTATACTATTTTTTGTACACCCATTATGAACACAAAGACATTAACTAAGCAAATATTTTGAAAATGGTAAAAATTGTGTTTTGGATAATTATTTCTGCCCTGTAGATCCACTAAACCTTAAGTGGGTTCTGGTGTTACTATGGATATAATTATATATATTTTACTTACCGTTCAGCTGAACGGTAAGTAAATTACTTACCGTCGCGTTTTTGCTTATACTCCAGTCATATAAGAATCTATCTACGAAAAAAATCCAAGTGAGCTGAAATTTGACATACACCTTTACTTTTATTATACTAATAATGTGTCAAAAGTCCCCAGCGTGATCTTGTTTGCGTTTCATGTTATTTAAGGTCAAATGTCACACAAATTGGTTTTTCGCAAATATTTTGTTTCCTGTATGCCCTATGACTTTTTTGGTTATTAAAAAAATAGAGATTAAAAAATTAAACTTTACTTTTTTCACACTATACGCCAGGATAACACAGGGTAACGGTACATTCATTTCCACAACACCCCAGAGGCAGGATGCAATGCGCGTTTTCTACATGGTTTCCCCAGTAGGCCTAATTCATGATTTTTCTTGATTTTGTAACTTCTACAGCTCATCCTCATTCTCGTCATCTGTCCTCTTTTCCACGTCTTCGTCTTCTGATATCTCCTCCAAGTTGTCGTCCTTTGTCCCCTTTTCCAGAGTTTCGTCGTCTTCCCCAACATTTTCTTTTTCTCCTGTTATATTTTGTGTCAATAGCTCAACAGGCTCAAATTGATTATCTTCTTCATCCTGAATGGTTTCTTCGGTAACTCAATCGACATTTGCGTTGAGACATGACTGACCGTGCCAATGATCGCAAAGTATTGAACAGGACAGTGCAACTTTTCTGCACCCGCAATTTGTGTTACATTCTTTAGTACAGTTGCAAATAAAAGTACACCTGGTGCAGGTGGCAATAAAGGCCTAATGGGCTCCAAAATATTATTATTTAACGTCCATTCCCATTGCTCAGGATTTAAGTAATTACCAAGCCAACTGTGTACTTGATAATACACTCGACTTAGGTGTTGACATGCAACTGCGGCAGTAGGAGGAAGTGACGACAATTTCACTGCGGTGTTAAGTCTTGTTGATTTCGCAATTGTCATGTATAGATAGTTTTCAATGGATAATTCTGTTTTAGGGGCTCCATAGATTGCCCGAAGAATGCGTAATCCATTTTCCACAATCGCCTCTACTGTACTTTTTCCTGTTTAAACACTTCCGCAAATTGAAGCAACTCGAACATTTTATTAAAAAGCGCAGAGGTTGTTTCGCAGCCAATAATTGCATGCAGTAACAACAGATGCTGTTTACAATTTGGATACTTATTTAGGCTAGAAGAAGAGTATGTTTTTGATGTTATTTTCCCTTTCCCTGGTTTAAACAACATCCTGGTTTAAAGGAACACGTCATATTAGAAGAACTAAGAGCAGTGTTGGGATTTCTCAAGTGCCGTCTCTACTATTAAAACGTCGGCGCCAGCGTCGTATCTAGCGTGTTTCACAGCTATGTTGACAGATTGTAGTTTATACATTAGCATTGCTATTCATCTAGTTTTGTTCGAGTGATTGGATAGGAACTTTTCTTGGCCAAGTGTCACTTGCATTGCCTCGCCAAAAATGACCTCTACGGATCCTGAAATTAAAGCGCTTCGTCGAAGTAGTTTCAGTGCTTTTATATTCTTGCTATTGTCACTGTATCCATCAAAGACAACCGTAATGTCAGAGCCGAAGTATTTTTGTATATAATCAATATATCTTTTATTTATTCACTCAAAGGTATCATCTTTTTGCCATATTACACGGTGCAGCAGGAATCCACCATAAATGACGTAAGCAACGTTATCAGCTAGTATTTCATCACACCGAGGCTCGCAGCATTTATAGAGCATTGACTTAGCAGTTCTCCGCATGCCTACATTATCAAATAGTGCTGTAGGATAAGGACTTGACTCATACTGCATATATTCTTTCAGGTTTTTGTCAGATTTTCGCCTACGTTTTCATACGATATTTCTCCAGTTAATATATTTTTTAATGTAATTTTTGAGAACGTCATTTTCATCATATCCTATTTCCATTCCTTTAAAAATATTGCTTAACAAAGCGCTAAGAAGTAATGTGTGACCTCTGATAGCTCGTGCAAACGCGTTACCACTTACCATTGTATCAACGGAATTAGGAGCGTAAATAACGCTGAGAGCTTCCTTGATGCCACTTCCAGCCATTATGTATACATACAATACATCCAAGAAATGATAAAAGCAGATGGAAACCTCCAAGTCTTACTATAACTTTTGACATATCTGATCCAGCTAAAGAAGCAGCAACAATTTCACGAGCTTTCATATATAGTGGGTGATCGAATGTAACTATAGAAGTTTGGTGTATCTGTAGCCGTGCATTTTCCATGGCACAATTTAGTGTCGTATAAATTGTATTGTAGTTGCTTGCCAGGTGCTGAATAAATGGCAGAAAAATAATTCGAGATTGTGAAAAATTTTTGTTATTTTGGGTAAGACACTCCATGAATCCATTCCCACCAGGGAGTCCCGGAAAACCTTGGAATTTACCATACATCCATAATAAATCAGCTATATGTATTGGCTCCGCACTTTGGTCACAATCAAATTCTTGCACTACAATTTTGAAGTGGCACGTGTGCGACAGCAGCTAACCCTTTAGCAGGTGGCATCGTCGTAGATTTATTTATGGCTACTTCGGAAGCAACGGGGCTGCTTGGAGTTACTATTTTAATAAGTCCCATAACCGCGGCATCACGTAATCGTTTGTATAGAGACATACTGCGTTGCGCTCCTTGCAGCATAATTTAGCCATGTTATTTAATGAATCGTTGGTTTCACGGAAAAAACCTATATAACCTTTTTTGTAGAGAACTCCCTGTTCTTTATTTTTGTGATTACTCAAAAAGTCCTACGACTTACGGAAAGCGAGATATTTAAGAAAATAAGAGTTTTATGGCCTTTCACCTTAAATAACTAAAAACGCAAACGTGATATTTATGGGGACTTTTCAGACATTGCTCACAAAGTCAAAATAAAGGTGTAAACAAAATTTAAGCTCACTTGCATTTTTTTAGCTGATGCTGCTTTCTCCAGCCTAATATGACTGGAGTATTAGTAACCAGTAAACTTAACCTACCGTTCTAAAACCAAGCACGGTAAACAATCCGAAATAGCATGGGAGTACAAAAACTTTATTGCTTCTTTCTTGGCTCCTCTGTACATTTTTATCAGATATTTTTGCTACAAATTGAGAAAAGGTCCCCTTAGTATTCACACAAAATTTCGCCAAAATCCGCCAAATTTAAAAAAATATATAGTCAGGGCCAAATTTGTTTCCAAATAAACTTGGTCCACAGTGTATATCATTCCGGAAGGGCTTATTTTGTTAAGGAAAAGGGCCCTTAAGAATGTCCAATAATTGGTAATAAATCAAAACAGTTCAGTGGTATGGATAATTACTTACCTAATATGGTTTGCGTGTGGTTTTGTCTATCTAACTTTAAATCCGAAACATTTGACATCCCTGGATAATAATAATTAATATTACATATTACATATTAATGTAAAACTGCTTCCAAAACTAATAGTTGCTTAATTTAACTTTTTGTTGGGTACATGTGCTGTTCAATCATAAAAATAAAACATTTACTTCCCCCATGGCGGTTTTCAGACCGAGCTGCCAACATGTACTATACATATATATTTTTAAAAATACATAATAAATAAAATTATATTAAGGCAATCAACTTGCTTCAAGCGGTATTTAACTTGTTAATCCTACATGAGATTTATCCCTAAATTATGTTACAATTTAACCAGCTTTCAAACGTTGCTTTAGTGCGAAATTTACTTAAATTGCTACGACTTGTCTTCTATTCATTACACGGTCCACTTATTATTGGTCTGTTTGAAGCTTGATTGGAGATAGAGTTAGTCAAACTCTCCTACTGTTTGACAAATTTGCAATTGTAGCTTTGCGATAATGTTACTCTCTCTACTCTCGAAACAATGCAAGTGTAAATTATCATCCATGCAGTAAATAAGAGATGTATAATGTATAGAAGATAAAGTTGTATACAAAAAGCACTCATTCTCATTGAAAACTGGCAAAACAACAGCCAAACTCGTGTGGTCAGGTTATGTTCAATTAATATATTATTAAGCTTTATTTTAGATTATATATAGTGAAAAGTAATGTTATGATCTCAGGAAACACTGTTATATGAATTGAGATAACAATAATTTCATATTCAGTTGTTGAAAGGAGAAAGAAAAACATAAATCGACCTGACAGTGTAAAAAGTGAATCCTTGTTTACTTAATACAGTTATTATTACTAAATAGCAACGGCAACAAAATTCTACTTTTTAAGTATCTAGACGTTTCTCAATTAGTAACTTTGAATGGGAATTAAATAGAATGAAAACCCGGTTACGAAACAGTTTGCCTGGAACATCATGTCTTCATGTGTAATACAGAATCAGCCGGTTTCTAGAAAAGTAGCGTCAGCTGTATCTAATACGATTTTACAGTATATGCGCAACGGAATTTTAATTAACATTATGGCAACACAAAAGAAAACTTGTCAGTACATTAGCGTCTCGCTGTGGGGGCCGCCCCATCCTGCACTCCGCTCGACAATGTTGTTTACACATTTTTTCACTTCACGCGTTTGTATATCACTTTTCGAAAAAAGCAGGAATGTGAGAGATAGGCTCTAATGGTGTTGCTGGTTTCTCTAAAACGCAAAGTGATTGGTTCGACGCCCGGTCCTTGCAAGATTTTTTTTTATTGGATTAGTTAGTTTTTTGGCATGCCTTGGGTTAATTTGGGTTAGTTTTTGTTGGTTGCGCCCCGTAGCGAGCGGAGGGCATTGTATGAAGTGAAAATGTAAAAATGCAATGTAAACATTATTAAACAACACATGTAGCGCCATAAACCGTTCGGCAGAAGTCGGGATCAGGCTCCCCACAGCGGAGAGACGCAAGTGTCAATACTAGTGGCGAGTCAGAGGTCTCTAAGGCTATAGAAGTATTATTAGATGGTAAGAAGAGATTTCATCACATTATTTATGAAGCGTCCTCATAAAAATCGTAGTCAGACACTTAAACTGACATGAACAGAACTATTTTGCGGCGCCCATTTGCAGAATAATAAGTGAGAATCAGAAATGATGACACTTAAAAGTTGGGTTATAATAGTAGCTTGTTTTATGCTCATTGTGCGGTTAAATAAAATAGCAGCTCAAATAATAGATATACATTGTATTATATATTTAGTTTTTAAGAAACCGCTACAAATAATTATTCCAACAGTTTGTGTGTTGACGATAATTCTACTCTTTAAATTGAAATAGGCCATGATATAAATCAAAATCAATTATTTAGCTTGATCAAGCTATAACTGTTTTCCTTGCAAATGTTTGCCTTTGGCTCCATCACTATTTACAATTTCTGATAAAGTAAAACCTCTTCGGCTCTGGCTCCAGAGTAGAAACAGCACAAGTACTAGTTTAGTAACCCTAACGAAGCTAAAAAACGTAAAGGAAACTGGAAAACGTTCGAGGTTTCAAGGAGGAGCAAATCTGTCCCCGTTGTCAATAACGAACAAATCTAAAAATTAAAATAGTTAGTAAATGTAAATAACAGTATAAAGCTATTATTTACATTTACTAACCATTTTTATTTTTAGATTTGTTCGTTCTTGAGAACAAGGAAAGATTTGCTCCTCGAAACGTCGACCGTTTTCCAGTTTCCTTTTGGTTTCTCAGCTTCGTTAGGGTCACTAAACTAGCCCTTGTACTGTTTATGCCCTGGAGCCAGAGCCAAAGTGGCTCTACTTTCTCAGAAATTGTAAATAGTGGTGGAGCCAAATGCAAGCATTTGTAAGGTAAACATGAATCCTCCACAATAATATATAACATAATATCTACATCTATAACTGTTTTGTCATTGACGACGTTAGATCAGTTCAATAGCGTTTTCAGTCCAAAATGTATTTTCGACGCATTTGTAAATATGATGGTAATAATGCCTTTTGTTATGTTTGTGGTGTTTATATTACACCTTGGCAACTAAGGCATTTGACTGCATTAAACACTAAGTTTACCGAGGTTTACAAACTATAATTTGAGATGCCAGTGGCCAATCAGGATAAATCATGCGCACCGCATGTCTTTTGTAATTTTAGGTACACATTGGAGGCATGCTATCGTTGAAAGCTAAACAAAATGCCTTTTGCAGTTCCGGACACATGGAGGGAACCTATAAACCGCGTCGCGAACTACTGATATTGTTTGGTTGATCTAAATAAGTAAAAAAAGGAGTTTCTGCAAGAAGTCCAGGCGCGATAGAGGTGAAACTTCTTCCTTAACAGCTCAAACTCGCGGCTAGTAATAGGATGCAACATTTGATCCCGATAATTTAAAACAGTACTACTGTTAACTTCACTCATGACCCTCCGTTCGCTTCGCTGGCTCCGAGACGCAACCGAACAAAACTAGCCTAAACTGACCCAAATTAAAAAAAATAATAAACAAAAAAGAACCTTAAATATATAAAAATACATGACTTGCTACCGGCGGTAATCGAACCCGGGCCGCCCGGCAGAAGCACAGGGTCTGATTACTACACTACCAGACCTGTTGAAAGCAATTCACTGGGCCATAAACGCATGAGTAATTCTGATACATTCGTCCAAACGGGATCAATTATTGCCTTCGGTTACTACCCGCGAGATAGAGACAGTAAATTATTAGAATTATTAGTATGCCGTCTCTCTTTCCGGTCGTTCCCACTAACACATACGTAGATGTTATATAGGCAACGTTAAGGTGCGTACAAACTTGGCGAGACAAGCACGAAACACGCCAAAATTTCAAGTGTGTACACCACGAGCCTCTCGTTCCGATCCATCCCCAGTCGGGTTTCCGTCGACATCAAAGGATGTTTGAGGCTAAGTGTGGACAGCTGTAAGTGCAGCGCGCTACGAGTCACGACACGACTACATATGGTTTGGCGCGTCGCGATCTATGGATCGCAGTAGGACTCGCGAGCGTCTCGCTTGGTCGCTCGTGGCTCTTGGCGCGCCTCGCGCTCGTCTTTCGGCGCGTCTCGGGCTCGTCTCGCCAAGTCTGTACGCACCTCTAAGCATCCATTTCTCTTCCTGCCGGCGGCCGTCTCCCAATCAAGTATCTGCGTATTCTTACTCCTGTCGTCAGTGACGCACTCTTCCAACTCCCCTCATGCGATCGAAAACATCGTAACGCTCAAAAATTGTCGTCCCCTCAGCCAAGAAGTTTCACTTGAAAAAAACCATCTGACCCCCTAAAAGCTTATGAATCCCAACATTCGGTATAAGAATCCGCCTCTGCCCAGCAGCGAACGCCTTTCGGTACCTTTGCCTCTTCATCATCGTAATACGGAAGTTATAAATGAATTGGAAAAATAGATATTTAATTTGAAGATTTAAATTCGAAAGTTACATTTAAGCCTGATTTAGGTCCACAGCACAACATGAGATCTCGTTTAAAAGAATAAAATACCAGATTTAAACTGTACAAGTACTGTCTACGAAAAAAAAAAGACACCAAACATGTCATAATTGGTGCTTTTGTATGCACGATCAAATGTGCTGCGAATGAATGGCGTCTCTTTATAGATAGTTCTGTAATGATTTTTAAGGCAATTTTACCATATCATCGTAACGAACTTCCCTCCATGCATGTTTCACATGCAACTTACTTAAAATAAGACGATAAAAGTGTAGAACACCTTTTAGATACAAATGAGCATGCTTAGCATAGCTGGGATGTTTGCGGTGACCTAAAGATGGCTTTTTCTTGATATACAGAGGGATTATACAAAATATTCTGACAATATTCCTGTTTTTTTGTGCTTCTGGAATCGTAGAGCAGATAATGAATATTACTTGAGAAACGACTGGCATACTAAGGAAGAATTAGTTCTTGGCATAGAAAAATTGGTAAATCATCCACTTGTTTCTAAGGAAAAAACTTTTGCTCACCTCACTTCATATTAAATTAGGTACTATAAGACAGAATGTAGCACTGGATAACTCTTTGCCTATTTTTAAATATATACGATTAATATTTCCTGTTATTTCTACTGCAATGGTAAAAGCGATTATATTTGCGTGTTTATGAACCAATCGATTGTTACATTTGTTTGAGCTTGAAGACTATAATGACACCTATATAAAAGCAAGCTTGATAGGCTTTTCGCGAATTAACTTCAGATGTTTTTGACATTCGAAAAAGCAAATATTCCCGACGTCCGACAAATGGAAAATATTCTAACACATTTTAAGGACATGGGTCACTTAAACTTTTTCTATTTTCATTTGGACTTTAGATATAGAAGCCATTTGTGAGAAACGTGAATAATTTCCTCAAGTTGTTCAAATTATGGAAAATGAATATCAAGAAAGATAAGATGCAGAGATGATGGTGAGTTCTCGTGCTATTTGATTAGAGAGAGAAGCACAATTTATAAGCGCAAAAGTAAATCTTAAATTAATTATTAAGTATTTTCTTCCGCAACATGCATAGCGCATACCAAAAAAAATATATGTCAGTTATGCGTTAGCTGAACAATTTATGCTCCCATATGTATTTTTTTCTGTTAAACTGACTAGAACAATAGATTATAATTGTTTTCAATAAATAAATAAAAATATATTTATTTTTTTCGAAACTCTAAAGGATATAAGTACGCTTAACCTTCCACAACTACACAATTTAACCAAAAGAACTCAAGAAAGTTAAAAAATTAGATAAACAAAAATGTATCGAAAATTATTGCTTAGTGTTATTTTATTACTATATTTTAGAACGTATAAAGTCCCGATTCAATATGCGTATTTTGGCATGTTAATCACCATATTTTGTTTGGTGAATGCATTATACGAATAACTTATAAATTTAGGCCACGTCGAGATATAAACGTCAAAACACTAAAACAAATTCCAACGTTGGCACACAAGCAATATTATATTTAGTCTATGGAATATACTTTTTTGGTATTTAGTGGCAAAGAGTTTAATTACATTATACGGTATTTATGATAGCCATGCTCTAGATTTACTTGACTAATAAGCTGCTTTTTAGAAAAATATTACAAAATATAGGCATCAAAAATATTGGTCATTTAATGAAAAATTACGAACGTTACCGATATTGGAATATTATATTTAATATTTAGAATATGTATATCCTTCTTCAACATACTTGATTTGTTACATAATGATCACAAACTACATTTTTATCCGATCTGACGAAAAACTACACCTCTCCGATGTGTTTTCTCACCGCAAAAGTCATCATTCCAGTATATTTTATTCGTTGCTTAGCAACATGCAATAACCAATATCTGTACGAGAATAGGCAATAACTCTAAGGGAATATAACATTTCCGTCCCAGGACGGGAATATAACATTTCCCTCCTTGGACGGGAATATAAAATTATTCAAACGCCTTGTTTGTCAGATCTGACGTTTATCAAAGGCAACATTAGCTGTAGTTTTCGTAGTTACTCGCTCGATTCAAAACTTGATATTATGTTGAGTTTAAATTGAAAACACCGTTTTTATTTAGAGTAATATTTGACTCTATTTTTGTAGGTACGTATTTTTAAATAAGCTCAGGAAAAAAATAATACAATTTTTCAATATTTCGGTTTTTTTCGGATATTTCCGGCAATACTCGGATTTTAAATTTCATTTTATATGCTGCACATAGCACCAAAAGATTCTATATTTTGTGGTAAGAATTATTGAGTATTATCCTCTTCGGTTAATTAATTATAAATTCATTTATTTAATTTGTTATCAATAAGCTTAATGGACTTCCCGTTGCAGCATTTATTAATGTAAATTAATTTTATTATACATACGGTAGAATAACATAATATGTATGTACTAGCTTTTATAACACTGTTCTCTACTACTCTGAATCATCTTTTTCTTATGATGTCCTCCAGCTTAGGTCTGTTGGCTCGCTTAGATTTATCCGACACTAAAATAAGATATTGTGTTATTAGTCTAACTTTTTTATATTACAATAATTATGTTTACTGGTAGTTCTGTATTTGTAAGAACTGAGTTAATAACCTACCTCGTTAGATCGATCCAATTCATATTGTTACGGCTAGCCTAACAACTATCCGAACGTTTTTGTGCTACCCTATAAAACTAGCTACCGCCGTGCCGCTCGCTTCCCTGTCTGTATGACTCATCGCCCGGCCTGTTGCGAAGATTCAGGATGCGCTGGAATTATCTCGATGGCCTCGTCGAGATCATATAGAGTGGCCTCGGAATACTTCCCGAATATTCGTGATAGATTGGAGATTATATATAAGCAGACCTAAGACGAATGTTAGTTAGTCGGATAGTCAGTTAGTTCAGTTCATTGAGTGTTGAATAGATATTAGTGGTAAAGGTATAAGACTAGTTTAGTGAGTTGCATTTAAAGATCCTTTACACAAATAGTACACTATGTAAAAATCGACCTCTCCTATTGGTCGATCCATCTCGTATGACGATATGTCTGCGTGATGCAATCGATTTCTATCAAGAGCTCTAAAGGTGTATAGGTTTAGATCGTTGGGTTTCACCTGGAAAACGCGGGTTCGAACCCCGTTGCTTTTTTTTATTTTTTTTTAAGATTATGTTTCTAAACAGCTTTTTTTCTTGATTTTGAGTATGTCTTGGGTTAGATTGGGTTAGCACCTAGTTAGTTTCCTTTTCTTGAGCCCCCGTAGCGAGCGAAGCGAGCGGAGGGCCATGCGGATCGACCAATGGGAAAGGCCGATTATTATATAGTGCACTATTTGTGTAAAGGATCTTATAACGCTAGTGAGTTAAATTGTATACAGTGGTAGTGAATAAAGAGAGTATTAGTTGAAAATAGCAAAGTTGTAATTCTGTTAAGAACCCACGGGAAAACGTAACATTTGGTGTCAGAAGTCGGATTGTGAAGGGACCGGACTTGCGAAGTATTTTTCGAGGAAAGAAGAGGTACAAGTACGTCAACGAGACCGTTTGATTGGTGGAATCTGGTAAAAGTTTATAACATTCTATGGTCAATACAAGGCAACAAATGGCAGAAATGGAGCAAATTAATAAAATGTTGGCCGATTTCATGGAAAATTTAAATGCTGAGAGGCAAGCGGATCGGGAAGAAGATGAACGTAAAAGACAAGCAGAACAGGACCGGCTTCAGAAAATTTTAAAAGACCAGGAAGATAAAAGGCAAAAAGAACAGGACGACCGGCTTCAGAAAATTTTGCAAGATCAAGAAGATAAAAAGCAAGCGGATCGGGAAGAGGATGAACGTAGAAGGCAAGCGGATCGGGAAGAGGATGAACGTAAAAGGCAAGCAGAACAGGACCGGCTACAGAAAATTTTACAAGACCAAGAAAATAAAAGGCAAGCAGAACAGGACCGGCTGCAGAAAATTTTTCAAGATCAAGAAGATAAAACGCAAGCAGAACAGGACCGGCTTCAGAAAATTTTGCAAGACCAGGAAGAGAAAAGACAAGCAGAACAGGACCGGCTTCAGAAAATTTTACAAGACCAGCAAGAGAAAAGGCAAGCAGAGCAGGATCAGCTTCAGAAATGGATGCTGGATGTAATTGTAGGCGAGCAAGGAAAATTACAGAAAATATTGGAGGGATAAAATGAGAAATTTGAAAAAGAAGTAAACAATATTCAAAAAGAAGTTGGAAATGTACAAAAAGAAGTTGGAAATGTACAAAAAGAAGTAGGAGACGTACAGAAAGAAGTGAAGAATCTACAAGCAGAATTTACCAGACTAAAACATCAAGCACCCACCGAGAGGGCATTCGCCTCAGGACAAAACATCAAACCTCCAACGTACGACGGTCAAACATCCTGGACAATGTACAAAAGACAATTTGAAGCCACTGCTGTTGCCAACGGCTGGAATAATGAAGAAATGGCTACATCACTAGTGGTAACGCTTCGTGGATCTGCCCTGGAACTACTGCAGACCATTCCCATCAGCCAACAAGGGAAATATGACATACTTGTAGCTGTCCTGGAGAGACGATTTGGAGACCAACACCGAAGACAACTGTATCAGGCACAAGTAAAGTCTTGGCATCAGAAGCCTGGTGAAAACCTGCAAGAATTTGAGGCAGACATTAGACGTCTCATTCAATTGGCATACCCGGGAGCGACAAATGATTTTCAAGAGGAACTTGCTGCCCAATATTTCGTGGATGGTATTAGAGATCCAGAAACTCAGAAAATGCTACGCCTAGCCAAATTTGATAACAGCAGTGAAATTTTGGGTAGAGCTCTGGAAATCGAGGCGGCCTGTAAAATCTCTAAGCCAGCAATCAGGGACGTATCCATCAAGGAAGAAAATTTGGCGAACAGCTGTGAACTAACTGAAATGGGCGGTATTTTGAAGAAATTAACCGAAGTTCTTCAGGCTACGGGGAGATTCCGGGAGTCACCAGAAGTTAGACCATACAACCGTAATCAGTGCTATAGATGTGGCAAGACTGGACACTTCAAAAGGGACTGTCGAGTACAAAGATTCCAGGAGTCAATAGAAGATAGGCCACATAACCGAAATACATCAAATCAGTGCTATAGATGTGGAAAGACTGGACAATTCAGAAGGGACTGTCGAATACGGATATTCCGGGAGCCAACAGAAGTTAGACCATGTAATCGAAAGGCTATAAATCAGTGCTATAGATGCGGCAGGACTGGACATTTCAAAAGAGACTGTCAAGTACCAAGATTCCGGGATCCACTAGAAGATAGGCCACATAACCGAAATGTTTCAAATCAGTGCTATATATGTGGCAACATTGGGCATTTTAAGAGAGACTGTCGAGTACAACTACGACCTACAGCTCCATCCAGAGACAACAGCAGTTCAAAGCCAAGTCAGGAAGAGTTGAAACAATATAACTTTAAGGCTAAGCACAGGGAAGGAAGATGGCATAGTAATACAGATGCTTTATCCAGAAGGTCATGTGAGGATAATTATAAACATCCCCAAAGAATTGACCAACGAGAAGGAATCACTCCCATTAGGCGAATCAGGTTTAAGGTTGATCAGCAGTGGACCACAGAGCAACTAAAGAAAGATCAGCTTGAGGATAATGAAATAGCACTACTACTAAAAGCTAAGGAAGAACCTCAACCAAGACCAAGCTGGAGAGATATTTCAACTAAGGGATCTACTTTTAAATCTCTGTGGGCTCAGTGGGACTCCCTGGTAGTTGCAAATGGACTCCTTAAACGAGCCTGGGAAAGCGCCGATGGCAAAGTAGTGAAGATGCAGTTAGTGGTACCAAGGAAGAGGGTATCGGAAGTTCTGGACGAAGTACATAATAGAAAGTTTGGTGCTCATCTCGGAGTGAACGGAATGATTGACAAAATCCGCGACAGATTTTACTGGGTCAACTACTGCCAGGTGTTCAACCCGTGCCTCAAGTCAAGGACCCCAGACAAGATCCAGTGGGAAGATGAAACAGAATGATGTGGGACTACCGTTTGAACGTCTCGCCAGTGACCGAATGAAGGCTCGATATGATCTCCAAGCTAACTCTGGGGGATTTCGGATGAACGATAAAGTCTGGTTATACCACCCGCAAAGAAAGACAGGAAGATCTCCCAAGCTTACGCCTGTATAGGAAGGGCCCTATACAGTCATCAAAAGAATTAATGACGTAGTGTATAGAATTCAGCGTAGCCCCAGAAGCAAACTGAAAGTAGTCCACCTCGACAGGTTGAAAGCTTATCACGGACATGATGTAGCTGATCGGGACGATCAGAATTAAGAGGGAGGCAATGTTACGGCTAGCCTAACAACTATCCGAACGTTTTTGTGCTACCCTATAGAACTAGCCGCCACCGTGCCGCTTCCCTGTCTGTATGACTCATCGCCCGGCCGGTTGCGAAGATTCAGCAGACCTAAGGCGAATGCTAGTTAGTCGGATAGTCAGTTAGTTCAGTTCATTGAGTGTTGAATAGATATTAGCGGTAAAGTTATAAGACTAGTTTAGTGAGTTAAATTGTATACAGTGGTAGTGAATAAAGAGAGTATTAGTTGAAAATAGCAAAGTTGTAATTCTGTTAAGAACCCACGGGAAAAACGTAACAATACGCTACTTTCGGTTTGAATATTTCACTTCTAATCTCGGGCTGATATGGCTTTAATTTGTGGGGGGTTATTGATTTGCTTTGAGATACTGCTGCTGCTGTCTTGTTTCTTTCTCTTCAATAGTAAAAACTAGTACCTGTTGCATATTTTCTTCTAAGACTTGATCTCTGCATAGATTACTCATTGTTGTTTCATCTCATAGTGCTTTAGCGATTTAGGGCGTATCCCTCACATATTTTCCTCGTCGTTTTTCCCGTATTTTTTTTTTCATTTTCAGTCAATCATCAATGTTTGTTTTCCTTTCTTATGCTTTAGTGGATTTTGAGGTTATATTGTAGTTCCATCTTCTTACCGTCAGCTGGGGATTTTGATATTTGGGATTTCTTCTTCATATTTATCTTTTCACGTGGTAAATAACTTTTGCAATATTCGATTGGTTGCCTTGAATATTAGTAATGGGCTATTTTCGCATATAATTGTTGCTGCCGATTTGGATTTTTAAAGGTTTCATTATTTCGTTTAAGAACATTTGCTATTATTTATTGAAAAATTTGATTCTAGCTCATTAATTGTGGCTTCCGCAGTCGTCTTACAACAATAATAAGCGAGAACTAAGACGTTTATTATCTTAGAAGTATTCTTCGTATCGACTATTTCTACATTTCTGGGCCCTGCATTTTTTTCTTTCTGATTTCGTGGAAGTGGCAAAGGCAAATTGATGAAACCGATGATCTCCTCCTTCTAGAAATACCTACCGGGAAAAGAGGAAGTGTTTTGCTGAAGTGTAGTATAGGTGACTCAGCTTATAGTATTGCATTTTATACTACTCTTCTAGGAGCTGTTGGGTTGAGTTCCTATTTGTGTTTTGACACCACCGATTTATTGGGATTTAAATAACTACACAAGGTAAGATTTTTCTGAAATTTGTTTTTTTACTGCCTGCCGGCACATGACCGTCATGACGCTAAAAGTTATTTTCCATTATTTCTAGAGGCTTTTCGAGCTCATCTCATAAAACCGAGGCAGTTAATCCTCCAGGCAACCCTCCAACTCAAGTGAGGTAATATTGGTAAAGTTATTTGTCTAATTTAAGGATTTAATTGCTTTTATCTGTGTTATTTTTTTTACACAGACCACCAGTTGCATTGCATTCTATAGGACATTTAACCTTTTTCCTTTTATCATATCTAAACTTTATTTAATGTAACTTTAGTTTTGATCATATGGGAAGAATTATATTATTTAGAGGTGGTTGATACGTATTTCTTTTTATGTTCAAGTTATTTGCACCTTTTGTATCTATTTTATTTGCTGATGGTTACTAAAAATCATTTGATAATTTTTTGGGGTGATTTGTTTTATATAAAAAATATATATGCAAGGGGGCTATAATTTCTCCATTGAAGTAAGTGACTTGGTCTAATTAGTATGGGATTATTACAGGGTTTTACAACATGGCTACCGGGTCCCACTGCAAATGTTGCTACCGGGTCCAATTGCAAGGTTTCAATACCGGGGCTAGAAGCCAGTACCTGGCTTTTGCTGCAGGTGTCCGGAGCCGTTACATATTTTCGCCTTTGAGTCGAGACATCCCACGTTCGCCTTAGTGTAGAGGTACTTTTCACCTGTACTGCTGAGCTTGGCAGCCTTTCCAACAGCCGACCTTCAACTCGATCTAACTCGGATCTAACGGGGCATCGTTAACATTGATTTCATTTCATCTATTTATTTTTCTTGCCGATTGATAAGATAGTTCTTAATATTTAGACATAAATTTAGCATTGTCGGCCAAGCCAGATAGCTTTCATTAATTTTATTTATTCATTTATTTATTTGGGGGATTGATATAATTATATTTCAGGTCTCGACTCGTAAATACAGATCATGTAGTATCCCAGCGGGAGCGCAGGTCACACACTTTAAAGCACAAAATCAACAGAAACCCCTGGTACCTGACGGTTCCCCGCTCGTCCCAATCATTCCTGTGCTGTGTGTCGGTCACACCGCACACGCTATACGTTTTAGTGACGCTTTTCGTCGTTACCCCCGCATCGTTGTGAAGTTTTAGTTAAATATTTGTTTGTTTTTGTTTTGGGTTGTCTTAGATAAACATGCCTAAAAGAAGGCGTAGTGACAGTGAGGTGGATAAGAAACTAAATAAACTTAAAAAGAAAATCCTAAATTGGAAAAAGATCGTCGACATCGATCCCGGCATTCTCGGGCACCTTCTAGTAGCGGTACTGATAATACCGATACTGATAATTCGGTTCGGTATTCTCGATCTCCGTCCGCGGCAAGAACGCCCGAATCTAATAGGGGTTTTACGGGTCATAAAATCCGTCGGCGTATTCGAGTTTTTTCCTCTTCGGATGATGATTCAGCTAGTGGTAAGTAATCTTATATTTTGTTTAGCTCAGGCATATTATTTGTTGGCATGTTGTTTTGTTTTGGCGACTGGGTTCATTTACACCGAGACGTTCTAAAGTTTAGAATCCTTTCACTTTTATTTGATACATCCTACTATAGCATAGTAGAGAGGAAATATATGGCAGATATTGTATCATGTGAAATTCCTACCTAGAGGTAGAGGGCTCGTTACTGAGTCTAACATTATTAACACTTAATGACATATGTATATATGAGTTTAAATATCTGTTTTAATTATATTCCTACTTTGATCTTTGATCAAAGTAGAGGATGATATTAAATCATCTTTCTAAGCCATTAGGCAAAAGTTATTACCCCCTCTGTTTGTTTTCTAATTCTCTCTCTCTTTCTTCCAGAAGGAGGGAAGCAGAGGGGAGGGGAGAGCGATAGTGGAGAGGATCAGAAGGATGGAGATCCGCTTGATGAAAACTTTTTAGAATTATTGGGTCCTAATGTTGCCCTGAAGGAAGTAGAGGGTTCCAACATTCAAAAGGACTTGGCAGAACGATGGGAGGCAATTTTAAATCGAGGCCTGAATGCCGAACATAAGAATGACATCATAAGTGACTACCCCACTCCTAAAAATTGCCAATCGTTTAACCCGCCCAAGCTTAATAAGATTGTGTCTGCTGCTATAAATGACTCCACTACTCGTAGGGACATTAGATTGTCCTTAATTCAAACACAAATAGGAGCTGCTGCTTCAGCAGTGGGGCTAGCCATTACATCCCTCTTAAAAGCGGGAAGGGATGAAGATAAAACTATAATTAAACAGTTGAGTGATGCTGGTCGGCTTATGGCCGACTTATTTTGTAACCACTCCCAATCTAGAAGGGAACTTCTTCTGTTAAACTTAAACAAGGACTTAAAAGAAACTTTAGAGAAGTCTGAAGTTTCCTCATGGTTATTTGGGGATAATCTGGAAGAAGATATAAAATCATCAAAAACTCTTCAGAAGTCCAGTGAGGAGTTGAAACCGTCCAGCTCCAAACCAAAAAAGATTTTTAGGCCTTTAAACTCGAAAGGTCTGTCTCGATTCAACAGCGGGTTCATTCGGGGCAGGCACACCAACCACAATCTGCCTTACAACCCGCGACACCAACAGCAGCAATATTACACAAGTCAACGCAACAGAAGCCATTACAATCGTCGGCAACAGGAGAAGAAGAGTCGCCAAATATCCCCGAACAAACGCCGCTAAAGGTCAGTAAAATAGCTGGTAGATTGGACCAATTTCTTCAAGAATGGAAAGGAATTACTTCCGACAGAATAACTTTGTCTTTTGTATCGGGTTTAGCCATACCTTTCTTATGTAAGCCCTTTCAAAATTATGTGCCTCAAGAACCAAATTGGTCTGAGGGCGAAAAAATAGAGATTAAGAAAGCAATTAGTAAATTGATTAAAATTGGGGCTATCTCTAAGACAGTAGCGTGTCAGAGTCAATTTATCTCTAATATTTTTTTGACGCCAAAAAGTGATGGGTCACAAAGGTTAATATTAAATCTAAAAGCCCTAAATGTATTTGTAGAGAATAAACATTTCAAGTTGGAAGACCAGAAAACAGTAGCTCGACTTATTAAGCCTAATTGTTTTATGTCAACAATTGACCTTAAAGATGCATATTTTTTAATGTCTGTAAAGAAATCTCATAGAAAATATTTAAGATTTAAGTTTCAGGGTACTATTTACGAATTTAATTGCCTTCCTTTTGGTTTAAGCTGTGCTCCTAGAGTATTTACCAAATTATTAAAACCGGTTTTGGCATTTCTAAGAGCAAAGGGCTTAACTTCAAACTTGTACTTGGATGATTTTTTACTAATTGGCGATACTTTTCAGGCATGTCATTTAAATGTTAACCAGACAATAACAGTTTTAGAAAAATTAGGATTCATAGTAAATTATAAGAAAAGTTGTATTGTCCCCAAACAAATTATTAAATACTTAGGTTTCTTATATAACTCTGTAGATCTAACTATCTCTCTTCCAATTGATAAGCAAGTAAGGCTCACAAGGTTAATTAATAAGTTTCAAGGAAAAAATATGTGCGTTATTAGAGAATTTGCTAAACTTGTAGGTTCCTTAGTTTCTTGTTGCACTGCTATACCTTATGGTTGGTTGTATTTAAAAATTTTTGAAAGAGAGAAATATAAAGCTCTTCTACAAAACAAGGACAATTATAATGGAAAAATGTTTTTAGTTCCTGAGTTGGCTGAAGAGTTTGTATGGTGGTGTTCGAATGTTTCTTCTAAAAGATCCTTAAAACCACATACTTTTAATTTAGAAATTTTCTCTGATGCTTCAAATACAGGGTGGGGCATTTTTTGCAATGGACAAAGGACTCATGGGTATTGGACTCAGAAAGAAAAAAAAATTACATATAAATTATCTTGAGTTATTAGCAGCATTCTTTGGTCTTAAATGTTTTGCTAATGAATTGTCTAATTGCTCTATTCTTTGTCGAATAGATAATACAACAGCAATAGCATGTATAAATCGTATGGGCAGTGTGCAACACCGTACACTGAATAATATTTCCAGGAAATTGTGGAAATGGTGTGAAGAGAAGAAATTACATGTTTTTGCCTCCTATATTAAGTCATCAGAAAACACAGAAGCTGATAAAGAGTCCAGAACCTTAAAGGATGAGACAGAGTTTGAAATAAATCCTCTTATATTTAAACAGATAGTTGATACTTTTGGAAAGCCCCAGATTGATTTATTTGCTAGTCGCAGCAATAAAAAATGCAATTTATTTGTTTCATGGCGCAAAGACCCAGAAAGTTTTGCTGTAGACGCCTTCACATTAGATTGGGGCAATTTTAATTTTTATGCTTTTCCGCCGTTTTCCCAAATTTTAAGGGTTTTACAGAAAATTGAAGCCGATCAAGCAGAAGGTATAGTAGTTGTACCGAATTGGGTTACTCAACCTTGGTTTCCACAATTTATGTCACTTTTAAAAACAGATCCTATCTATTTCCAACCAAATAAAAAAATTATATCTTGTTTCTCCGATAGGAATCCACACCCGTTATACCAGCAACTTACCCTGGTTGCAGGGCACTTATCCGCCAAGCGCTACAAAAGAGGGAAATCCCCAACGAGTCCCTAGATATTTGCATGGCATCAGTGACTGGCTCAACTCTGAAACAGTATAATAGTGCTCTTAAACTCTGGTGGCGATACTGTATGGACCATGATTTAGAGGTACTCGCAGTGTCACAGACCGATGTTATAAAATTTTTAACAATTCATTTTCAGAAAGGTTGCTCCTATGGAACCTTAAACTCTTATAGAGCCGCTATAGGTCAAATAGCGGGTGAGGAGGTTTTTAAAGGTTTTATGATGAAACGGTTTTTTAAAGGAATCTATAACTTGCGACCTAATCAGCCTAAATATAACTGCATCTGGGACCCCGCAATTGTTTTGGATGAAATTGAGAAATGGAATAGCGACACGTTAAATTTAAAAGACCTCACCTTTAAACTTGCAATCCTTTTACTTTTATCTACAGGCCAACGAGTGCAAACAATAGCAAATATAGAGGTCTGTAATATTCAGAGATCTTCAGATGCAATTACAATTAAAATTCCAAAAAGATTAAAAACATCTGGAAAAAATCATGTGCAACCTAACATTAAAATTCCATTCTTCCCAAACAAGCAACTATGTGTAGCAAATATAATTAATATTTATTTGGAAAAAACAAAACAATTGAGGGGACCTCAGACAAACAATTTACTTATCACATTCAAAAAACCTTACAAAAATGCTTCTACTCAATCCATTTCTAGATGGGTAAAATGTATGTTAAAACGCTGTGGAATAGATACAGATATTTTTTCTGCACATAGTACTAGGCATGCTGCTACGTCAGCGGCGGCGTACAAGGGTGTCAGTATTGACACAATTAGGCGTTCAGCTGGCTGGTCTGAAAAATCTCAGGTCTTTGGCCAGTTTTATAATAGGCCTATTATTAATAATAATTTTGCACTTAGTATTTTAGGTAATAGGTAATAGTATTTTAGGAAATTAGATAGATATATTTTTATTCCCGTCATTTATGCATTAAGAACAAAACGCTTTCTATTTAACTCTTGTATGGTATATTAAGACTTTAATTTAAGATTGTTTCTATTTAGATTTTATTCAATGGGTCTAAAGAGGGACTTTGTTATATTCCCATATTGAATATATACTTTTGTTCAAAAATTGTTGTACCTGCTTTAAACATCTACATGATCTGTATTTACGAGTCGAGACCTGAAATATAATTATAAGATCAAACGAACTTACCTAAGTGATGTTCGATCTTAATTATATCCAGGTCTCGACGAAGTAAATACTTCCCACCCATCCCATATAGCTTTGATAAATAATGATTACTTATTTTTTAAATTTTATTATAATCCCGTATTTACACAACAATTTTTAGAAGCTTTAAAAAGAATGATTGGGACGAGCGGGGAACCGTCAGGTACCAGGGGTTTCTGTTGATTTTGTGCTTTAAAGTGTGTGACCTGCGCTCCCGCTGGGATACTACATGATCTGTATTTACTTCGTCGAGACCTGGATATAATTAAGATCGAACATCACTTAGGTAAGTTCGTTTGATCTTATAATTATTGTGGCTTTTTATTAATTTATATTATTATTGCTACATTTATAATTGGAACAGCTACTAGTTCATATATACGTATATGTAATAATCTTAGGTAAACCAAAGTGATCACTTCGGATACTAATGCTAGAGTTTTTAGGTGTAAGGCAGTACTGTGTTAACAACAGAATTGGGCTCAGTACAATCATCAGATTGTATCATTATTATTAATTACTTAATAGCCTTTTTTGTGGTCATTCCTTTACTTTTAAATTTCACTGTAGGATTGTTACTGTTTTAAATTGAAAAAGAAAACCTAGATGCTAATAGATCGAACCTTAATATAATATTGTGTTTTATTGTTTAATAAAACGTGCCTAACAACCCCGTACAACACCAGCGGAGCTTTTCCAGTTTAGCTGGTAGAACTGGTGGCGACGAACGGACTCCACTCCTGGAGCCGGGTATTACAAACACGGCTCTCCGGTTTGTTTTAATTAAAATCTTTACCTTTTTAACTTTATTAAGAAAATCGTGTTGCCAACCATTGGTAGGCACCAAGTGCGCAACTTTGCTCTAATTTGACCGACACTGTATCTCTTACGGTTTTCAAGTTCCCCATACATGGATTCGAATTCGAGCCACCCTGTACCGAACGGAATAGTTCTCTGCAAGTCTCTTTTGATCCAGATGATATATCATTACACATTACCTATGTAAAGATAATATATATTCCGAGCTTAACTTTGGCCAGGAAAAAATACATATTGCATCTGTCGTTTGGCCGTTCGGTAAATCATAACTTTTTAATCAACCTAATTAACGAAAGTGAACAGGGATTAGCACTGGCTCATTTAAATATATTTTAGTATCACAATAAAAATATGAGAAATTCAATACCTACGTCATAATTAATTCTGCGCTAATTCATGAAAATGACGGAGCCGTAAATGCATTAGCAGCCATAAATTAGCAGCATCGTAACAAACTGAATTATTTTACTGAAAATTATCATAAGATTGAAAGCAAGAATGAGCTAATGCAGTAAATTTGATTGGGTTGGAACCATTTCGTAAATGTAAACGAGGCAAAAACAGGATCTTGGATGTCCTTATGTTTGGATTTCATATAGAATATCTCTATCCAGGAAGTACTACTTTGTAATTTTGTCTCATGCTTTTCTTTTAATCAAACACGTTTAAATCCTAAAATATTAAACTGGGCTACTGGTTGCAAAATAATTACGCATAATTCCAGAAATGCAACATATGCTGTCCAGTTTATTTTTTAACTCACTTCATCCATTAAACCTATTTTGTTTTACTAAAACAATAATAATATCCAGTTTATTAATTTTGAATAGCAAAGTATCCCGCTAATCGATAACTGAATGAACACAATGTTGCATAAATAAATAAATAAATAAATTTAGAATAGCCTTGACTAACCCAATTATTTTATTGCATGATTTATGCAGTAAAGAACTACCAGTTTTACTGATTCATAACTGGTTATGTTTCTAGCAATAGTGATTTGCGTTAATGTAATTAACCAGATCTAAGCTTTTTTCTTTGTGTAAAATTCCATATGAGGCCCGAAGAAATATTTTATTTTTGACTTTACAAAATTTTGGTCCTATTGAGTTGCAAATATTAAAGCCGGTTCTTTGATATTTAAAGTAAATTACACATAATCTTTCGAATACCTAGCCAGATCAAAGAATATTATAGTACACATTTTCTTTGGCCAGATTTATCAGCTGCATCATAGGACAACATTCGCCTCTTTTACCATAAAGGAAAAAATATTTAAAATAACCAAAACAGATTTGCAGAAAAAAAAAACATATTCATTTAAGGTGAACTAAGGAATGAGACTAGGCTTGATAACTATACCACGGTATAAATAAGTATATACGGTAGGTTCACTAGAGACAAATTTCCAATTTCGCCGACAGTTTTTGCTTCAAAGCGAATCCGGATCAATCTCGTTCGAGTCCAGCGGTGGCTACACTACGAGGGAGAATTTACGATCAGTGTGCAAACGCCTTGATATTCTGTACTGTTGGGTCGCGTTGAATTAGATAATTATTAAGATCTCTACAATGGCGAGATATTGTAGTGCGGATAATTGCATTATAAAAGTGGGTGAAGGATTATCATTTTTTAGATGCCCCAAAAACCCTATCAGGTAAGATTTATAATAATTTTTTAATAATATGCAGTTTTTTGTATTACACGTATAATCGGTTTAACAAATATGTCTTTATCAAAATTCTGCTATTTACCGAAATTTGGATAAAGACAATAGTGAGAAAAGAAAACAAGTACGGCAAAAATAAAATGCCCGTCACCACTAGCGTGAGCAAAAATCCGTTTATGTTTTAATAATTGCGAATTTTTCACATGACCTTTTGTGTTTTTAAAGCAACTCTTATATTTTAACATTGAAAATGTTTCTATTATCCTAGTAGGTATAGGGCCTCAAATCGTGAAAAAGTCCATGCTACATTTGACACATGACATCATATGCGTGAGAGATCGATTAAAATGACTCAAATAAATTGGAAACTAGCTGAAACTAACCGAAAGTTGATTGAATGACTAACCAAAACTCGCCAAAAGTAACCAATACGGGCTTAAACGTACCGGTACAGGTTACAAAAATTAAATTAAGTTAAAACTAACCAAAACGAACGGAATTTTAACGACTAACCAAAACTAACCAAAAACATTAAAATTGATTATAACGTATCGGAACCGATTCAAATGACCAAAATAAATTGGAACTAACTGACAGTAACCGAAAGTTGATTGAAAAACTAACCAAAAGTAACTAAAAGCACCAAAAAGGGCTAAAACGTATCGGAACAGATTAAAAATATTAAAGTAAGTTGAAACTAACCCAAAGAACCGAATTTTGGCTACTAACCAAAAACATTAAAATTGGTTATAAAGTATCGGAATCGGTTCAAATGACTAATATAAATTGAAACTAACTGTAATTGACAGTAAGTTGATTGCACGACTAATCAAAACTAACCGAAGTAACCAAAAGCACTAAGGGCTTAAACCTATCGGAACAGATTAAAAATATTAAAATTAGTTGAAACAAACCCAAATTAACCTAAGTTTGGCGACTGACATAATTTAAAAAACACATTTAAATTGGTTATAATGTATCGGAACCGCTTCAAATTATAAATAAATAAATAATATAAATTGGAGCTGAAAGTAACCGAAAGCTGATTGAATGACTAACCAAGACTAAAAGCACCGAAACCGGCTAAAACGTATCGTAATAGATTAAAAATATTGGAGTAAGATAAAATTAACTCAAATTAACCGAATTTTGGCGACTAACCTAAACTAACCAAAAACAGTACAATGGTAATAACGTATTGGAACCGGTTAAAATGACTATAATAAATTGAAACTAACTAAATTAACCGAAAGTTGATTGAACGACTAGACAAAACTAACCAAAAGTAACCAAAAACGCGAAAACATAAATTAAAAGAGATTAAAAATATTAAAGTAAGTTGAAACTCACTTAAATTAGCGGAATTTCGGCGACTAATTAAAATTAACCAAAAACATTAAAATTAATTATACTCGTAACGTATTGAAACCGGTTCAATTTTTAAAATAAATAAAAAGCAACTAAAACTAACAGAAAGCTGATTGAATGACTAACCAAAAGTAATCAAAAGTAACCAAAAGCACTAAAACGTATCGAAATATGTTACAAAAATTAAAGTAAGTTAAAACTAACCAAAACGAGCAGAACTTTGGTGACTAGCAAAAGTAACGAAAAACACTAAATTTGATTATAACGTATGGGAATCGGTTCAAATGACCAAAATAAATTGGATCTAACTGAGACTAACCGAAAGTTAATTAAACGGTTAACCAAAACAAACTAAACGTAACCAAAAACGCAAAAACGAGCTAAAAAAATCGAAACAGGTTAGAAATATTATCTACACCAACGTCATGGCTAGTTATATATTAATAGATTTTCCGATCTACAAGTGGAGGGTAATTTTTTAGGTTTTCATATCCGCATCTTTTTTTATGTTTTTATAATTATGTTAAAAAAAATTATAATGTTAAAAATGTATTTCTTTAATTTCAGTTAGTTTTAATTTATTTTAGTCACTTGAACCGACTTCGATACGTTACAATCAAATTTAATGTTTTCGGTTAATTATGGTTAGTCGCCAAAATTCGGTTCATTTAAGTTAATTTCAACTTACTTTAATATTTTTAATTTGCCCGATACGGTTTAGCTCTTTTTGGTGCTTTTGGTTAGTTGTTGAATCCACTTTCGGTTAGTTTCAGTTAGTTCCAATTTATTTTTGTAATTTGAACCGGATCCGATACGTTATAACCAATTTTAATGTATTTGGTTAGTTTTGGTTAGCTGCAAAAGTTAGGTTAACTTGAGTTAGTTTTAACTTACTTTATTTTTTTTTAATCTGTTCCGATACATTTTAGTTCTTTTTGGTGCTTTTGATTACTTTTGGTTAGTTTGGGTTACTAGTTCATCACGCATATGACATCATATGTGGCAAATGTAGAATGCACTTTTTCGCAATGTGATGCCCCATAACAGGAAAACAGAAACATTTTCAATGTTAAAAGTACTACGGCAGACGTAGCGCGATGAGAGAAATTCTCACAAATGTAGCCAATCACTTGAGAAATGCACCTGGTTAATTGGCCATGTTAAAGAGGACGCCAAATAAGTCAGCTAATCTCCGCTCGCAAATCTCCGAAAACTGATGATTTCGCAGAAAATGTAAGAGAAAAACTCGTAGCGCGAGTAATGAAGTGTTAAGACCTTTAAGAAGCTCTAAATTTAGTTTACTAGCTTAATATGTCGTTTTTTATATTTAAATTCCCACAATATTTGTCAGGTACTTTGAACCTTCTGCTTTATACAGTTTTTAATAGATAAATCAAGTTACAAACTGTGAAATAAATTATTTTAATAGGTATTACCTTTATTTATAATGTTTTTGAATTTAGTATACGTTACTATTTTGTATAACTTTATTACGTAGTTTTATTCATTTGAATCACGTATTAAAAATTACCTTAATCGCTCTTTGAAATATCGTGTATCAAATAATAACCGGAGAAATAATTTTGCATCAGCTAATTCTTTTTGAATCTCTCCTCACAGACTGCTCGCTGCTGCAGGTAGAGTAAAAACTCATTTTTTACCGTGCTGCGGCTTTTGTGTTTGATCCAAAAACATGAAACGATTTTTGCTGAGTGAATCTGCTCGATATTATTTGTACTCTGACTATACTCTAGCTATTTTTTAATTTCATAATAATTGATACACCTGAAGGAGGCAGATGTATGTAATGTCAGAGGGATGGATATTAACTTTCGAATAAATTCTACGTAGTTTATAATGTATCGCTTAGTTCATGAATACAGCTTTTACGAAGCATATACATTTAATTAACGAAATAAAAATTACACCTTTTTGATGGTTTTATATCTAGTCAAAAGTGGAAAAGAGATCAATTTTATGATCACCGTTTGTTCTTGTGTTCGGCCATTTGACACAACGGCATATCTTCTATCTTAACCCATTTCTAGTTCAAGCATAAATTATTTGCTTACCATCTATTTATCATAAAAATATTAAAACCTGCTTTTAGTCTAAATATTAAACAAATAAATAGAATAATACGAAAAAACGTTCTGAATTTGGCAAAGACAAGCCAAGCGACGACGAAGTCAGACCCAGACTACCATGAGCATGCCAGCCTACCAATTATCTCTTTATGAAAGTAGGTACATAATTAATCAAAACTGGCACTCTAGCAAATATCACCCAAAATGCATGGAAGTAAATTGACCGACCAAGAAAGAGATCGAATTATCAATCAGGTATGTTTAACAGCGTCGTTAGATTAATTCCTTTGAGGCGTTCTTAAAAACTGGATCTATAAAACTGTCATTAGTATACCCGAAAAAATATGGCTGCATATCCAAAGTTCATTCCGTAGCATTACATAATCCATTTAGAGCTGTAAGTAAAATAGCGAGGAACATTGACTAGTGAATAGAAGCGTAAGGAAATTTGTGTGAGCACTGGAACTAATAAAATACTTATTTTTCTTGAATCATATGGAGATAATATCCTTACAAAATTTCTTTATATATATATA
>MU185110.1:105742-130555 GCA_016904865.1 Pissodes strobi
AGCGCCGAATGTTGTTTTGCCAATGGCATTTCAACAAATCCATATTGGTTACGATGAATCTTAATTTTCAATTGAATCGCCAGAATACATGAAATTGGTTCGCAGAAAATCACCATTTAATTTTTGAGGGGGCACAACAAGGACGCTTCCTATTTTGAAGGAGGTCTCACAGCGCGTCGATATCGAGAAATCCTTATGAAAGTTATTCCATAATTGATGGGAAATGTTCCATTGGCCGTTTATAATGTTTATCTGCAACAAGACGGTGCCCCAAGCCATAGCTCTGCGCTTTTAAGGGCAGTTTTAGACGATAGCTTTCCTCCAAGATGGGTGGGTTCCTTCGGACCTGTAAGATAGGCCATCGATCTTCGGATCTTTCAATATTGGATATTTTCTTATGGGACTTCATGCCAAGTAAAATCTATAAAACACGATATCGATATCAGTCTGTAGCTTCGTGGCGAAATCGGGTTATGGTTCTTTTGAACGCTATCAGAAGAATAACGAAAATGAGCCACTTTTGCATAGAGGAAAATGAAAACCACCTTTAAAAACTTTGCTTTTTCAAAATACTGTTTTTTTGTTTTCCCCAGGTGAAGTTTTAAGTAAGATAAGTAATGATTGTTGTTGTTATTGTAATTTTATCATAATTAAGTTAAAATACTGTAATAAATAATTCAGAGTTGAGAATTAAAAAATACCTTCTGAACTAAGTTTGAAAGTACATACATCTCTTGTATAATAATAACTTACATATATTTTGTTTTTAGTAAATTTTATCCATTGCCTACTACTTACTAATTAGGCATAAAAAAATTTTTAGAAAATCTTATATTCTGGGCTTCGTTTTAAAAATAAATGTATACAGCTATACATATTTGGAAAGCCCATATTATGACTAATAAATATAAAGAAGAAGTATTCCATTTAATAAAAAAACGTTTGCTTCAGAGATCAACTGACCTTAATCTCATCCTTTGCACTAATTTCTTGTCTGCCGCCTTGGAGAGTGAGTGTCATCTACACAGACTTCGTTCGACAAGGTTAATCATAAAATTCTTATAATCCAAACTAACCCAAGCTCAGAACGGTTGAGGTTACTGAACCTTTGATTGACTGGATTGAAAGTTATTTAAGTGACATATCCCATATTGTACGTTACAGGAATTTTCAGTACTATAACATGATAATAATTTCAGGTAGTAACACAGAGCTCCCATTTGGACCATTGTTAATTAACGTTTTCATTAATAATATCCAAGATTGGCTTGAATATGGGGAGTTCCGCCTTTTTGCAGATACTAAAATTTTATAGGGATGTGAAGTCTGTAGAGGATTGTTTGCACCTGCACCCCGACCTGGATAGGTTGGTCTCTTGGTGCGATAGGAATGGTATGGAGCTTAATTCCTATAAATGCAGTGATATGTTGTTTAATAGATCCAGAAATGGCTTACTGTTTCCATATTTAGTAAAAAATATGCAACTTACCTGAGTTAATACTTTTTGAGACCTGGGGATTTTGTTTGACAAACCTCTTAGTTTCAAGTCAACAAAGTTGCTTGGGTTCCTAAAGAGAATGTGTACACTGTACTGATTCTAATAATATCAAAACTGTGAAGCAGCTTTATACAAGTAAAGTACGCCCTCATTTAGAATATGCTGCATCTGTTTGGTCACCTGGCTGCTGTGTTCATAAAAAGAACTAAAGACGGTGAAACACAAGTTTTTGCATTATGTTGGCTACAAGTTTCAACTTCACCCCACTTTGCATTGCTCTGGGAATTGATACATTAGAGGAAAGGAGGGTAAAGGAAGACCTCAAGCTGCTGTTTAACTTGATAAATAATAATTTGGATTGTCGTAGTCTTTTTGAGAGTATTGAGTTTCATATTTCGGCCAGAGCGACACGTAGCATTACCACATTTCACATGCCCTTCCACAAGACAAATCATGGTCTGAACTCATACCTGGGAAGCATGTACTCTAAAGCCGGACATATACACATTGGCCAATATATTTGCCGAAAAATTTTTCGAAACATTTGGTGAATCATTTGTGTACAATTATGGCAACCACACAATCGACGTATTGCCAAAATGTTTGTGGACGGCACCAAAGACTTGCTCGATTCCCTTTGATTTGTCAAAGTTTGCCGACCACCGGCAAACTTTGCCAAACCGCGGCCAAACCCGACAAACACACCTCACACACATTCGTGTTGGCCGAGGTTTGCCAAACTTGGCCAAATGTGTATGCCCGGCATAATACAATAATTTTATTATTTCTCCTCAAATTAAATACTACTAGTATTGTACATACATTGATACATGTTTAAAATTGTTTTGTTTTAGGGGTATTCGGTTTAGACAGTCTCATTATCGTCAATTCTGTCTAGGAAATGTTCTGTAAATGGACCACATCTCTTCAAAAGGTTCTTTATTTCTGAAGAATACTGCTCATAACAATAAATATGTTACCTTTCTATGGAAAAATGATAATTAGGATAACATTTTAACTATGACTAATTAACTAATTTCTAGTGTGTTTCGCTACCACTGCATTTTGCTAAGAGATTTCTTTCAAACTTTAGTAGCTACTTTTCACTTACAGCTATCATATTTTAAGTACCCTCTTTGATCATATATAACAGCTTTAGATTACAGATATTTGTTAATAATAATCTTTATATCATCGAGAACTTGCTTAAACATATGCAGGAAACGTTACTAAACCATTAGTAGCGTACTGGATTTTATTTAGCAATACGATTCGATAGAGCATGAAATCTAAAAGGGGCCAATAAAAGCAGACACATTCAGAAAGCTCTGAAGATTTATGAATTCTACTTTAAATGGTTTGTTGGTGAACTTTCGAGTATATCGCTTATCGAACATTTCTAAATAAGATAAGAATAAATTCAATTTTGGTGCAGATGGCACAGTTTGGTTTAAATTGAGTTTCTCCAAATTTTATTTTATGTTAGAACTCAAGAAGTGCTATCGAAAGTTATCTGATAGATAATACATACATTGCACATATAATTTAAAATAAAGGAATAATAGCAGAACATGTTGAAATAATTTGAGTGTGAATCGACATATTTAGCTGTCTAGCAGTTGCGTTGCCAATATATATACAAAGAACAATTTGGATTGAGTGAGATACAAAAGAGGGATAGAAATGTGTTTTTATCTCCAGATTTTGGGTCTTATTTATGTTTGGGCCATGTTTTCTCGGAATAGAAACCCTAAAGAAAATTATGCAAACTGCATCATATATCACACTATAAAACATAGTCTGGATGACACAAATAGATTAGTTAACATGACATTATACTCACTTATGAATTTAAGTTATTTCGACTATGTTTTTCTTAGTTGCGGCATGTGATAATTTTTGTTTCGTATTTAATTCAGGGGATGAACATTATGGTCATTAATTTCCCTTGGATCCATAAACCCAAAACTATCAAATAAGTAAAGCAGATTAATACACCTACTTACCATATATACGAAAACTCATAAAAATAAATGTGTGTGTATATGGTATGTACTGAAGCAGGTGATTTTAATTTAATTTTTGAGGGCTTTTTAATAGAATCAATATTTCCATTTGCACAGACTTTATTAATAAAACCAATTCTGACAATAGTATTCGGGAAGACAGGTATAAAATATGGGCCAATTTTTAAAATAATAAAAATGAGTAGAAAAATAACCTAATAAATAATCGCCTTGAAATAAATAAATCCGTAATATAAAATTATCTCATATAATTATTTGAATTGGTGAATCGGAAATGGAAATAAATGAAAAATAATTTGCAATTACTACTAATAGTATTATATTCAATGGTCGTTCGGGACGGGTTTTTATGATTGCCGTTATTGGTCTCTCAACTGTTAAGTATTATCATTTAATTATACTCGAATAACAGTTTCACGTAAGCAAAAGATTATTAATCCCGATTTGGGTAATATTATTATTAATCGGTACTATATATTATCGAAAAGAAAAGGATCGGCCATGTAGGAAAATGCCACCGCCTTTTGATAAACTTGAACCGAATATGAAGTCTTAACAGCAGAACATGGTGAACGAAAATAAATATTAGCGGCAAATATTATTTTTGTATTTGTTAATCAAAATAACTATCATGAAGGTCACTTAAATACCTGACAATTGTGAACTACGTTCTAAAAGTAAAATATATTAGGCCAAACATATTCAAAGGAAAGTTTCCACCCAGAATGGCACTTTTTAATTGATTTATTTGGAGAATACAGATTGCAATATTTGGGGCAAAATACTTTACTCTAAATTATTATATAGTTCGAGTACAGTTCCCAGTAAATAATAATCGACGATCGATCAAACCTAATAGTCTAGTTAGCAAGAGTGGAAGCTGCAACTAGAATAATTATAATAAAATATTATTAAATGATTGCTTAAATTGTGTGATCAAACACCTACTTATTTATTTTATTTACAGACGGGCAGTGCTTTAATTACAACCTTTGGAGGACATACAACCAGTGAAAATATTTCTTATGAATATCATCCGGTAAGTAGAAAATATTGAATATTAGATATATCAATTTAATGAAAAACCCACTAGTGTCATTTATTTTTAGTTGTACAGTGCAACTGAGAATAAATTCTATCAAGTATATATAATTCGCAATCTTTTAGTGTATAATTGGCTCTTTATTGAAAAGTCTAAAGCGGTATTGATAAACGATCATTTAGGTACTCTAAATGGTTACGACATATCTCCATTTACAGAATATGTCTTATGAAACGTGAAAAATGTTTGATACATTTGAGAGTATGCCAAATATGTCACGTTGGTAAGATAATATCAATATCTCCAAACTTTTTGTAATAATAAGACCTTCGGACGAAAAACTTCCTTAAAATCTTTAAAACACACCAAAATTTGCAACGGCAGAATAAAAGTGACAAAAAAATCTAAGGCGAAAATACTAACCACTTTTTGTGAATATTTCATCTAGTTTAGGGAGCATCAATGCGTAAACAAACTGTCTATAATGATGAAATTTTAATAAGTACAGATGGGATATTCCAAGCAGGTAGACCGTCAGTCTGGACCTGTTGTGCATTCGCCCACATACCAATCCAGCCAGGCAGCCTGGTCTCCCTAGCGAATGCACACGACTTCTTTGGCTGGATCTTTCTTATTTACTCTGTGATCATCACGTAGCTTCGAAAATGCACCTCTCTTATCTTAGTCAATGTCAGGCACTCAGCGAGATCATAAGTGGACGATGTCTTGTCCTCCAGACATCACCTACTTTCCGGATCTTCCACGATCCTTAGCAGATATAGATGCCTGTTGAAGCGCCAGAGCCCTGTGAGGAGCCCCGTCAGCATAAAAAGGTTCTTTACAAACATACAGCATGGAGTAAAAAGGCGTGCTGTGATTGGCGTTTTAAAAGAGTACTATTAACTGTTCACACATAGCCCTCCGTTCGCTTCGCACGCTCCGGAACGCAACCAAACCAACTCAAACAAACCCAAATTAACAAAAAAAAAACAAACATAACCTTTAAATATAAAAAAAAATATCTTGCCGAAAATGCAACAGAATCTGATCACTAGAATGTAGATAGTGAAGTGAAAGTGACGTTAACCCATCAATCAGAAGCGGCTAATATAGCAAAGTGCTGTACGACTGTAAAGGATCTCCCAATTAGCTCAGTCTGACTCATTCCTGGAGTAGCCTGTCATAGATCTCTGTCTCGCATATTCATTGCGTTCCTTAGAATGGTGGCCGGCGGCCGTACTATAGGACAGATCTATTACAGACTGAGATCCCATTGGACGCAATGCGGAATCCCGCGCTTCAGACGATCAGCCTTCTTGTTCCTCGGTACATTCGAATTTATCGAAACCCAAACATGACTAGCCCTATTATGTCTGGCCACGACCCCCAAAACCTTCCTGTCATCGGACACCAGCACAGAGTTGATTTTATCAGACTCAAGAGCTGACAGATTAGCTCTGTTTCCGAGCAGATATAGATGTCCTTCCCGCTTTTGACAGGTTCTCTTACCGATATGTAAGGATCGCATACATTTTGGTATAACACGTTTGCACAAGTACCAAGCACAAAAGCAAGTCTGTACCCCGAGATTTTCCCATAAACATTCGCTCCAGTACCAGTACCTGTTCTGGAACACAACCACGCATCCCCATTGGGTATGTGAAATCTGAGGAGTCTGCTTGAGTAGCCGGACTGCCAGCCTCTCTCTACAGCTGACTTGCCAGGACCTGGTGAAAGTTCAAAGTTGAGACGACAGAAATTTGGTCCAGTTCAATTCAGCAAAGACCCAAGCAGCCACGTTTACCAAGAGGGCCAATACGGCGGGCCCTGACATCTTTAGGGCAGGATCGACCATTCCTTTATCCTCGTCAATCGGACTACTAGGTGTCTTGTTTAACAGCAATATATCCTGGCATGACTAACATCGCAAAATCAGCCTCCTAGAAGCATGTTGCGCTATTTCGCAACAAAAAACTCTATACACCGCAGCAGTTCCTCTTGCTCTACAAAGCCCAAATAAGACCGTGCTTAGAATATTGCTCACATTGGCAGGAACGTCAAACTGGTGAGAGCAGTTTGATTACGGGGAGTGGCGCCCCCGTCATTCCGAGCTGCCATGGGATATGGCCCATCAAACCCCATCGTCCTTCCCCAGGCTGAAGAACACCGAAGTACAAAGTATGGAGCTGATCAATGACAGTTTGTGACAAGAGGGGCTGTATTGTATTAGCTCCCATATATGGCCCATCAAATCCCATCGTCCTCCCCCAGACTGGAGAACACCGAAGTACAAAGTCTGGAGCTGGTCAATGACAGTTTGTGACAAGAGGGGCTGCATTGTATTAGCTGGCAGGAACGTCAAACTAGTGAGAGCAGTTTGATTACAGGGAGTGACGCCCCGCCATTCCGAGTTGCCATGGGATATGGCCTATCAAATCCCATCGTCCTCCTCCAGGCTGGAGAACACCAGAGTACAAAGTCTGGAGCTGATCAATGACAGTTTGTGACAAGAGGGGCTGCATTGTATTAGCTGGCAGGAACGTCAAACTAGTGAGAGCAGTTTGATTACGGGGAGTGACGCCCCCGCCATTCCGAGTTGCCATGGGATATGGCCCATCAAATCCCATCGTCCTCCCCCAGGCTGGAGAACACCGAAGTACAAAGTCTGGAGCTGATCAATGACAGTTTGTGACAAGAGGGGCTGTATTGTATTAGCTCCCATATATGGCCCATCAAACCCCATCGTCCTCCCCCAGACTGGAGAACACCGAAGTACAAAGTCTGGAGCTGATCAACGACAGTTTGTGACAAGAGGGGCTGCATTGTATTAGCTGGCAGGAACGTCAAACTAGTGAGAGCAGTTTGATTACGGGGAGTGACGCCCCCGCCATTCCGAGTTGCCATGGGATATGGCCCATCAAATCCCATCGTCCTCCTCCAGGCTGGAGAACACCAGAGTACAAAGTCTGGAGCTGATCAATGACAGTTTGTGATAAGAGGGGCTGCATTGTATTAGCTGGCAGGAATGTCAAACTAGTGAGAGCAGTTTGATTACGGGGTGTGACGCCCCTGCCATTCCGAGTTGCCATGGGATATGGCCCATCAAATCCCATCGTCCTCCTCCACCATACCGAGTTGCCACGGGATGTGGCCCATCAAATCCCGTCGTCCTCCTCCAGGCTGGAGAACACCAGAGTACAAAGTCTGGAGCTGATCACTGAGGAGTGATCCAACAAACCCCAGAGGAATGAGTCTGAGGCCGATGCTTCCAGTGGAAGCGGCCCTAGATGGTAGATGCATACGCCTACTCGCATCGTCCGGTGAATGACTGGGGGGCGCTAAGTGGTTTCCCCACATCACGTTCCGCTTCCGCGCGGGTGTCTCCGGGTTCCACAGTAGGAATATATGGATATGATGGTGCTTCCAGAATTAATATATTCCGGAAGTAAACTCCCCGGCCATTCGGATCTCCGGGCGCTGGGTGGCCCTGGGAGCTCTTCATTCCGCATTCCACATATAGCAAAGATACCGAACCAATTTAGAATAGATTTCTGCAACATAAGAGGCCTAAATAGAAACATAAATTCGGTACACCAACATCTACACGCAAATAGAGCACAAATACTAGCCCTTACAGAAACACACGCTCCAGACTTTGTACTCTGGTGTTCTCCAGCCTGGAGGAAGACGATGGGATCTGTCGATCTCTCTTTGCGAAAGCCTTATTGATTACCGCTGATTATTCAGTTGTTCTCGAGGTATTTGAGTAGTTGCTGGTAACTACACGTTCCATAACTTTGGAGATTATTGGAAGCAAGGCAATTGGGCGATAGTTTAAGGGCGTGGTTTTCTTGCCTTTTTTGGAACAGGTTGCACTCGAGCGGCTTTCCAAGAGGATGGGTGAATCTCTTTTTCGTAAGAAAGAGAAAAAAGCCTGGAAAAAATGGGTGTTAGTTCGTTGGCGCAGTTCTTTAGCACGATGGCAGGTATTCCGTCCGGTTCTGATGCCTTTTGCGTATCTAGTTCTTTAAGGATTTTGCGAATATCATGGTGATGAAACTTGACTTCTGCCATGGTAGTGTTGATGTTCGATATGGTGGGGAGAGTCTTGCCTTGGGGGACGTCTAAGGCAGAGTGCGATGAAAACATTTTAGCGCAATATATCTATATTGGCCTATGTTACTCATATATGGAGTAGGGCAATTGAAAACTACGGAGAGTCTAGAGCGATTGCGTTGGATATTTCGGAGTCATTCGACAGAGTTTGGCATGACGAAATGCTCAACAAACTGCCGTCCTTCGGACTGCCAGCCTCTCTCTGTAGCTGGCTGGCCAATTTCCTTAAGAACCGATCCCTACACGTTGCAGTCGATGGACACATCTCGGACACATTCACCATCAACCGGGCGTGCCTCAGGGCGCAATACTTTCACCAACTCTGTTCCTCATCTATATTAAGGGCCTGCTGATCGAAACGAATAATCCTGTTTACAGTTTTGCAGATGACAGTACCCTTGTCTCCCACTTTAGATCAGAAAAATCCGTACCAGCGACTGAGACTGATCACTGCAGACAGGAGCAGATTACAGCTATTAATCAAGACCTTGAGAAAGTTCAAACTTGGGGCGACCGAAATTTGGTCCAGTTCAATGCTGCAAAGACCCAAGCAGCAACCTTTACCAAGAGAGCCAATACAGGGGGCCCTGACATCATTATGGCAGGATCGACCATTGCTTCATCCTCATCAATCGGACTGCTGGGGGTCTCGGTCAACAGCAATATGTCATGGCATGACCATGTTGCTAACATCGCAAAATTAGCCTCCCAGAAGCTTGGTGCGCTATTTCGCAACAAAAAACTCTATACACCGCAGCAGTTGCTTTTGCTGTACAAAGCGCAAATAAGACCGTGCTTAGAATATTGCTCACATATCTGGGGTGCCGCACCAAAGCATACCCTAAAGCTGCTGGATTCCATTCAGAAGAGAGCTGTGCGTCTCGCCGGCGACCCGGAGTTGACCCGGAGTTCACAATCACGACAGGAGGCAAGAGCGCACCAGTTCGTCGTACAACTAGAAACACCTAGAACATCGCTTTACAAGAACTCCTTTGTCTGGCGCACTGCATCACTGTGGAACTCACTTCCAGGGCATCTGTTTCCTACTAATTACAACCTACAACTATTCAAGAACCGTGTCAATCAACATCTTCGTACACACACCGCTCGTCGAGCGCCATAGGATATCCCTTTAGTGTGTGTGCCACTGCCATAAAAAAACACATCTGGGGTGCCGCACCAAAGTACACCCTAAAGTTGCTGGATTCCATTCAGAAGAACGCTGTGCGTCTCGTCGACGACCCGGAGTTGACCCGGAATCTGGATAGTCTGGAACACCGCAGACATGTGGCCGAGTTTTCCCTGCTTTACAGATACTTTCACGGCAGATGTTCCCAGGATTTGGCCCGCCACCTCCCGCCCTTGCCAACACCTGTCAGACAGTCACGACAGACGGCAAGAGCGCACCAGTTCGTCGTACAACTGGAAACACCTAGAACATCGCTTTACAAGAACTCCTTTGTCTTGCGCACTGCATCACTGTTGAACTCACTCCCAGGACATCTGTTTCCCCCTAATTACAACCTACCACTATTCAAGAACCGAGTCAATAAACATCTTCGCACACACACCGCTCGTCGAGCGCCATAGGATCTTCCTTTAGTGTGTGTGCCACTGCCATAAAAAAAATTGATGTGTGCTTAAGACCGCACGACAGAAGTGAAAACTTCAACAAGGGGGGTCATCGTTTGTCATAATTTCGATCCGAGCCTTCGTTGCAGCGATACCAGCGAAAAACGGTTTTCCCCCAAATTCCCCCCTCAAATTAGAGCCCCGGTCCCCCCCGTATGATCTAAGGTGGCACCCCATGGGGCGCACCTACCATAAAAATTTCGACCCCGTACCTCTTCCCGTTCTCCCGAAATTAATTATTTATAAGTTTTTCCTTCTCACCCCACCCCTGGCCACACGGGGGGGAGGGGTTACGGTGTCCCGTTTTCGTCCAGGATCTTATTTTTACCCCGGCTACATCCCCTGAAAACTTCAGCCCTCTACCTATACGGGAACATGCCAGTAGAAGGAGCGTTACGTTACATATCCGAACATGACGCGTGACGCGTGACGGCTCGGTCTCATTCAACCCCCACAAAAAACGCAAAACGCGCCTAAAGAAGATTTCACTTCAAAAATTATATTGTTCGCCCTCATAAAGGTGCGTACAGACCTGACGCGACGCGCGCGCGACACGCACGCGACAGTCCAAAATTCCTAGGTGTGGACGGGGAGCGCGCGCGGCGCTAGCGCCGCCTGTCCGAGGCGCGTCGCTACCCGTCTGCTGTCGGTTTTTCGACGGCAGATCAAAGAAAGAGCGGCATTGCTCACAGCAGGCGCGCGAGAAAACCGTGCGCGTCGCGTTCGCGTAGCAGGCGCGCGGTCGGCGCGTCGCGTGCGTGTCGCGCGCGCGGCTCGTCAGGTCTGTACGCACCTTTAAGGGTTCCGGACATTCATCAGTCGTCCCCCTTCTTCAGACTTTGATATGTCTCCTTGGATATTTATTGTCACTGAGGTGACCGAGACTTTTCAGCATTGTTGTCAATTAGAACTAGACAGGTTTTTAATTTTTTTGATCGCTAAATTGATCGGCGTCTGTTAGTAGGTGATTTACTTAACATGTGACACCGATTTTTTCTGTATGCAACAATGTTTTACTTGAATTTATGTTTTCTTGGGTAGGCAGCAGCACGTCTCCACATTTCTAAATATTTACATGTGTTTTCCGATGAAGTTATAGATAATTTTGGTGCCTTCTGCCTTTGTTGGCCTAGAGATGGTGGTATTATCTTACTATCATGACATAATGTATCGCGAAAAATAATTATTGTCAAATGCCACACTCATTTTTTTCAATTTTATACACTAGTTAATAATTGATCGCCGTATGTAACATACAATATCCACTAAACTAACTAAATAAGTAACGAATTACTAAACGTAACGCGTTACTTGGTAAAAAATAACTAGAACGCTGTTACCTATGAGAAGTAACTAGAGATCGTTACTTCGTTAAAATATCGCCTTACTATAAAGGTAACGCGATACTCTAAAATTAAAGCGTTATTTTCCGAATACATTTTGAAGCAGCAGCTTTAATTTTAAAAATTAGAATAAGTTTAAGTTAGAAAACTTAAAGTATTTGCCATACCCTAAACAAATGAACACCGCATACTTTATTAATAACAATTTTTTTACCATCTTTGGATTTCTCTTTAAATTAGAGAAAAACAGTTCCAGTACATCTTACATGAAACGCATTTAGAATATACTGAGAAATAAAAAAATAAAAATATACAGAGCTTCATTAAAAAAATTACTTGCGGTTATTAATCAAATTTGCGCTGCTCATTTGTTTTATGACAAATTCTGACGGTTCAGCAAAAATAGTATTTTATAATTTAAACTTACTATAGAACAATCCCTTACAGAATGAACTTTTAAATTTAAAATGTAATTAATTAAATTAAAAAATAATTAACTTCATTTTAATGTTTAACACATTCTTGAACTTCCGACTTCATACCAATTTTATAGGAGCGGCTAGTAAAACGGTATCCCACTATCCCAATATCCCACATTTCTTTTGAATATCTATTAAAATAACGGCATAAACTGCTGGACAATTCAAGCGGACCAAACGGATTTTTAGGTTAATTTTTTATAATGAAACATTTTGCAGAATTTTGGGATAATTCAAATTCTCAACATATCTCTTCCAATTTGTATAGTTTAAAACGTCGCACCGTCTACAGGGTATACGAGAGAAGTAGATCTTAGCAAATTTTCAGTATCCAGTACATAAAGAAAAAACTAATTTGTGTTAAATATACTCATTGCAAAAGAAGTGGTTCTTTGTTGTTATAATTCATCTATCAATCATTCTCTTACAAAATACAGTAGAGTCAACTAACAATTCTCACACATCATCAGAACCTGTAATGTATAAGGTTTTAGAAAAAAATCAAAATTTCATATAGAGGAAAATTAATATCAAAATATTGAGAAATTGATCTTTCTGTATAATGTAGGTAAAGACAATAAAAATGAGAATTAAAAATAATTAAAAACATTTTTGTAGAAACCTAGGAAATTTGATTTAAAAAAACATCTATTTTTTTCTTACCTCATGTAGACAGTAAAAGAGTTGTTTTAACAAAAAATAACGGAACAAACAGATCTGTTTGTTCAGTATTAAATCATGTTTTAAATTATATAAGCGATGCCTCACCGTCAAATACAAAGACCAGTATATTCTATTGCCAAAAGAAGGCCTAAAACCAGCAGCTTTTTTGGATATTAAACCAATTTAATTAATTCCTACAGGAAGTGTGCAATATATTGATTATTTATATCATAAAAGGGATCTTTAATGAGCGCAATGAAGTCAACAGAGCTTAGCTTTACGACATCGATGGAACCTTTGGCTATGGTACACATTCTCTGAACATTCGTCTTTGTGATGGGAATGCTTAATTTGATACAACTAGCTAAATCTTCAATATCTTTAAAAAAAAAGTTTTATCAGTCCTACCCTGCGACATGTATCGAAAATGTTAATTAAAATAGTTTTCGCCAATAAATAACATTTGTCGTCAACTTCTTCAAGGAAACGTATGACTTCTATAGACTTTAGAGTCTAGGGACTTTAATGAAACGTATAATCTGCTATAGACACGGGATTTTTTAGGCATATAGCCAACTTGCTTTTCCTTTCAGTAATGTAAAAACATTCATAAAATTTTGTATACGTTTTTGTTTTGAGTATATTATTATTATTTGCAGCACTGAGTAATGTCTCTTTGACGTAAAGGGCTTATACGTCCCGATAATTTGGAAAATCAGTTTTTGTAGGAATGCATCCTAATATTTTATTATTATACGAGGCCACCATGCGCATTACGTGAGTAAGAGATTTTTATGTAAGGAATATTATATTTAAATTTGTTGCCAATATTATCTTTCGCGGGAATAATTTCATAAAATAAATATCAAAATTTTTAGCCATAAAAATGCAAAATAGACCGAAAAGCTCTTGTTTTATAAGACGTTTAAGTAAACGCTATTAGAAACCGGCTAAAAACTCCAAAAAGATAAAACAAAAAACAACCCAATAACAAAGTCTACAGAATAAAGATATTCTGTAAACTTTGCCAATAACTTATAACAATGAAACTTCAATAAAACACTTCAACCAACTGCTGTAAAGTATATAATGACAAACAGAAATCCGTTCAGATCCGGAGTGATGTTTATTTTTAATTGTAATTTTAATTTTGTTATGTTCGCAGGAAATAAGTTAAAACGGGCTTGAATTGATTTTTATGTTAAATTAAATGTAACACGATAATAATATAATACATTATAACAGGTATACATACTGAGTTGACACTAAGTTCTACATAACTAAACTAAATCTGTTTCACTAGCGCTATTGTCATCTAGATTAAAAACTAATTTTTCTATTGCATTTGTAAGATAGACATAGCTTTTTACTATTTCCTTTACATATTTAACCCAATTTTCCCAGTTAATTTCATATTTTTTTCGCTTCGCTATCAATTAAAGTTAATACACTAGTGTAGGTGAAATATTATTACGACGAATTCCTGATTTATGTTCGTGCCACATTTGATCAATGGGGTTGAATATACAGTGGTGGTGATAATTGCAATACTATGTAACCCATACGTTCCGCGAGTTCATCGCAATGATAAATATTGTTTTTTAATAGATAAACTTTTAAGCACTTCCAATAACTCTTTTTCGTATAGCTTTCATGATAATATATATCATTATCGTACATATCGTCTTGAATTTTGGCTTTTGGGTCGTTTGAACATGATGCTTTGTTTAATCGTCTACTATAATAACTCGCGTTATCTATAACAATAACACTATTTGGCGAAATATTAGGCAATGGTTTAGTTCTAAACCGATCTTCAAATAGCTCCGCTGTTATGTCGTCATGAGAGTCAACACAAGAATCACTAATGTTTTTGGATGAGAGAGACAAAGCATTCGGCACAAACCCGTTTTCAGATCTAGCATGTAAAATTGTTATTCTTTTACCGCGGTTTGACGGTGCATGTTTCACACAATTACTACTAGTATCATCCCATCCACTAGTTGAGGTGTCATGGGTATCAACTTTTTTATGTTCTGTAGTCACTGATTTCTCTCAAATATTTCCCCCGTCATTCTTGAAGACGCTTGTAATCCCTTAGAATTTGCCCTTTATTAATATTTTTGAATTTAAATCTCAACCTTTGGATGTATTGAACATATCTCAGTTTGTTTATTTATTGAGCCAGGAGAGCTGGAATTCGGTGTATAACAACATCGGCACAAACTCAAAATGGGAAACCTTTTTCGAACCATATAAGTTTCATTTCAACTTGTGTTTTCCTCTTAAACTAACACATATGCGAAATTTTTACAAAACTCCCTATATCGAAACGCCAGAATTACATGCCTTAAAATAGTATATTAAGATACTAGCGTAGTATATTGATATTGTTTTAAAAGACCATATTTTATCGCACGAGCACGAAATTAGGAAACGACCCGCTTGCGGGAAGTTTCCTAACGTGCGAGTGCGCTAAAGATCTTTTAAAACGTGTATTTTATACTATTTTTTCTATTTTGCACGTTTTTTAATATAAAGCGTTAATTTATTCAAGTCGCGATCAAAAGTTGGACGTCCATCTTGTCACTTTTGGCGTCTGTATTATTAGGAATCCCATTCAAAACGGTGTCGAAATTTTTGCTAGTGAGCCTTGACCTTGAACAATTTTGTTAATATCATAGTAATCAGTCCACAAAAGTAGTGTCGAAAAGAGCTTCTTTTCGACACTACTTTGCGTATCGAAAAGACTTCTTTATGATACCAAAATAGAAAAAATCAATTGTACATCTATAATATTCTATATCACCACTATCCACAATATAAAAATAGTATATTAAGATACTAGTTTTAACACTAGAATCGCCAAATAACCATACTACCGAATACCGCCGCTGGGGTCAAATTGACCCCTTAAAATATAAACATTCATTTGATACGAAACATGGTTTTATTACACTACATAAAGCAAATATTATCTATTCTAAACAGAACCCTCAAGAAAAACGACCTATATATTCTTATTTAGTATTACAAAACTTAATATGTAGGTACTTATAATCACCGAACATAATACGTTATACGCTATAATTTACTTTTTACAATTTTTACAAACATAAGACTTTTTAACAGTTTCAAGGCACTCTCCAAAAACGCATTTCTTACATATAACACAAATGTCTTTTGTTTCCCGCCCATTTTAGGACTTGACATTTATGACGTTTTTGGGGTCTTGGATAATCGTCTTCGGTGCTGCTCGTACTGGCTGTTTGAGTATTTTTTCTTGCATGTACTGTTTTCGAAGTTCTACGGCTAAATTGAGTACGAACTCTCTTCTCTTTATTTGAGTTCCGGATACATCTAATATGTTGTAAAAAATATGAATTGGCCATGTACGTGAACCTGCTTTGCATGAAAACTTTCTAGCCATCTCATCAACTACATCAACTCCAAATTTTGTTTGGTTATAGTATAACATGGTTTCAGGTTTCAGGTTTTCTCTTTGGCACATTGTCTATATTGACAGGTGAGTGCATAGTACCCCAAATAAAAACGTTTCTATTGGGCTTTGCTTGATAACTGGTTAGGATACACTCACCATGTTGAAAAATTGTTGTGCTATAAAGTTCCAACTTTTTATTTTTTACACTATCAGGAATTTCTCTCCTGGCGCGATTTACTGTTCCTACTAAGGTAGTTTTATGTTTTAGCAATTGTGTTGCCAAAGATAAACTCGTAAAAAAGTTATCAGTTGTGACATTTCTTCCTTTTTTCAAATTAGGTTTCATTACTGGGTCCGCCTATTTAGATACGTATTTATGGTGCCGAAGTTTTTACCGTCTATAACTGGGGATTTGCGAAGTGATGCTATTATAAATCTTTATATATTTTTTGAAGTATAGATAAATAATACTAGGCGGTAAAATAAATGTAAACCTAAGGGGTCAAATTGACCCCTTCAGCAGTTTTAGGTAGGTAACGAAAAATTTTGGAAAATAAGATTGGTAACCGTATTGCATACTGCATAATATAATCGTTTAAAAAAGATAATAGAAGTCATGAAATTACACACACGTAATTTAAATGACTATAAAATTATCCCACATCAAAGAGCAAGAGGGGTCATTTTGACCCCTCCGGCGGTTCTAGTGTTAAAAGACCATATTTTATCGCACGAGGACGAAATTAGGAAACGACCCGCTTGCGGGGAGTTTCCTAACGTGCGAGTGCGCTAAATGTCTTTTAAAACGTGTATTTTACACTATTTTTTCTATTTTGCACGTTTTTTAGTGAAAAACCTTAATTTGTTCAAGTTGCCATCAAAATTTGGACGGCCATCTTGTCACTTTTGACGTCTGTATTAGGTTTGTTCTAGCAGCGATTTCAAACGGTTAAAACCGTACGGAGTTTGCGCATAGCCATATAAGCGACGCTTATATCGTTATGCGCAAACTCCGGACGGTTTGAAACCGTTTGAAATCGCTGCTAGAACATATCGCTAGAACGTATCCCATTCAAAACGGTGTCGAAATTTTTGCTAGCGAGCCTTGACATTGAACAATTTTTTTAATATCATAGAACCCAGTCAACAAAAGTAGTGTCGAAAAGAGCTTCTTTTCGACACTACTTTGCGTATCGAAAAGACTTCTTTATGATACCAAAATAGAAAAATTATATTCTGATATTAAAACTGAATACAACAAAAAAATAAAACAATATAAAAGCGAATATTATGCTAAAAAGTTATCTGAAGCAGATAATAAAAATAAAGTAGCGTGGAATATCGTTCAAGACTTAACGAATAATAAAAAATACTCCACTCCAACTCTTCCGTAGGGCAATTTTCAGGAAACAGCTCATAATTTTAACTCCCTATTTGTAAACATAGCGAGTAATATTGTATGTAAGAAAAGCACTTTTTCACCGGGTTGTAATTCTAGCTCATTAATAGAAAATAGATGCCGGTCGATGTATATAAATCCTCTTACAGAATTGGAATTAATTAGTATTGTGTATTGTTTAAAAAATAAAAAGTGTGCAGGAGAAGATAAAATTCCTTTATTTGTATTAAAGAGATGTGTGAATAGCATAGTTATGCCCCTTGCTGAAATAGTAAATTGTTCATTTTTAGAAGGCAAATACCCTAGTGCTCTGAAGAATGCTTGTGTCACTCCGATATACAAAAAGGGGATCATAATAATTTGGAAAACTATCGTCCTATCAGTATATTGCCTTCATTTTCAAAAATTTTTGAAAAAGTTTTTTATAATAGACTTAAAAATTATTTCTTGTCAAGAGATTTGTTTTTGAACTTTCAGCATGGGTTCCTGGAGGGTCGATCAGTGGAAACGGCACTTTTTGAATTTGTTGGGAGGACTTTGGAAGCTTTGGAGGGGAGGGAGTTAGCGTGCGGTCTTTTTCTAGACCTCTCTAAGGCTTTTGACTGTCTTTCTCACACTGATTTGTTAGATAAGTTATCTAAATATGGAGTTAGAAGATCAGCATTGTCGTGGATCAAAACTTACCATAACAATAGAACAAAAAAAGTTGTCATTAAATGCAATAGTCAAGAATATGCCTCCAATAAATTATCAGTAAATCTTGGTGTGCCACAGGGAAGCATTCTTGGGCCACTGTTATTCATCATTTACTTGAATGACTTACCTACGGTTCTTTTAAATCCATTGACATCTGTTGTAAATTATGCTGACGATATGAATCTTTTAATTAAAAACAAAAATATTATTGATTTATTAAATCACTCACGACAATGGTCTCATACTCAACACAGAGTGCATTATTTTTAGAACATCTAAGAGTAAAAAGGAAATTCCAAATTTAATACAGATAGAGGACTCTAAAATGAAATAATTAATAATTGTAAGTTTCTAGGACTGCACATTGATGAAAATATTGAATGGAACACACACATTGAAGTCCTATGTAAAAACCTGGCAACTTCTTGTTATATGTTGAGAATAGTATGTAAATACTTAAACTTTAATATCTCTCGTATGATATATCATAGTAATTTTATGTCGTTACTACGCTTTGGCATAATATTTTGGGGCACACTTCAGGTTTGGATAAAGTTTTTATTTATCAAAAAAAGGCTCTAAGAATTTTATTAAATATGGGTTATACCCAGACTTGTCGAGAAGTATTTAAAACACAAAAAATGTTGACCGCTCCTGGTATTTGTTTTTATGAATGCGTGTTGTTTTTTAGGAAAGATTCAGAAAAGTTTGCCTATTTAAAAAGGGATTACATGTATCACACGAGGGGTAAACATTTGGAGTATGGTTACCCAAAACATTCCTTATCATTGACTGAACGTAGCTGTCATTATGCGGCCATCACTTTTTATAATATTTTACCTACACACATAGAAAAGAGTTCTCAAACTGAGGGAATTGACATTATTCCAAGAGCATATTGACTTTCATATGTGGCAAAAGAATATTACTTTGTGTGGAGAGAAGTATTTCTTCATCTCAGAAAAGAGTTCTCAAACTGGGGGAATTGACGTTATTCCAAGAGCATATTGACTTTCGTATGTGGCAAAAGAATATTACTTTGTGTGTACGCATATTAAATGTGTGAGCATTTAAAAAGAAATAATTATTTGACTATATTGTCAATATCGAGCCGTATTCAATTCAAGAATACCTTGATTTTAAGAAACAAAATTAATTGATTGTTTTAGAAAAAATGTATTATGTCGTCCCATTATTGTTGTTTGTAAATCCTTTTTACCTTCTATTTGTAATTTATCGACGTATTTCAAACTTTGTAAATTTTACAAATATGTTTTGAAATAAATGCTTATCTATCTATCTATATCCATCTATCATTAAAGATACCATTTAAAGTAGCTATTTAGGTTCATTTCAAACGTAATATCTACAATTTTCCTGTTGCGGGCCTGTGCGGACGAGTGCCATCATCCCGTCCCGTAAATTTACACCTACCTAAAATTTTTTTGTTGGTTTCTAATATTTTTGAATACACTTATCTTCTCCTGTCCTGGGCTTGCGCGCACATCGCAAACACATACGCTGTTTAACGTTTATATTTGTATTTTTTTTTCACTTCGTGCAATGCCATTGGCTTGCTCCGGTGCGCAACCAAACAAAACTAACCCAAACTAACCTAAATTTAAAAAAGAGACAAATATAACCTTAAAAAAATATAAATAACATTTCTTGCCACCGGCTCGTATCGAACCCGGGCCATTCCTATCACAAGCACAGAATCTGACCACTGCACTACGAGACCTGTTGAAAGCAGTTCACTGGACCGTAAAGACATCTGTTTGTTAGAAATGCGTTTATGATGTCCACGCAAGCCCAGGTCAGAGGACAAATAATATCAAGTAAACCCACTCAGCAAAAATCGTTTGATGTTTTTGCATCAAACGCAAAAGCCGCAGAATGGTAAAAAATACTCTACCTGCAGCTCAGCGAGCAGTCTGTGGAGAGAGATTCAAAAAGTATTCGTTTATGCGCTTTCCCCGGTTATTGTAAGACAACGCGTCGCGAAAGTACACAATCCCAGGGCGTTTGCACACTCTGTCCCTAGTAGCGGGGCCTCGGTGGCCACCAGTGGCCACCAGTGGCCACGAACCAGATTGATCCGGATTCGCCCCGTCGCCAAACGCTGTCGGCAAAATTGGAAATTTGTCTCCAGTGAATCTTCAGGCGCGAGGTGGCGCGGCTTAATATGCTTCGCAATCTGTGTTTAACCGCTAATGACCATTCTAGCTTGACTTCTGGGGTTTGGACACGCAATAGGATAACACTCGAGAGCTCAGTTTAAGCGATGCTTCCGTGGTGCCTATATTGCCTAAGTACAGCCAGCAGAGAAAATTTAAATGATGATATTTTGTGCGTGTTTAACAGTTATTAATTTCAAAATGCCTCCTTAGAACGAAAGTATAAAGTTGACAACGTCGTATGATAATTATCAACTTATCACATTTTATGCCAGCAGAAGCAGTAGCTGGAGAAGTTACTATTCCTATCGCAAAGGCAAGTTTTTTTTAAATAGGTATAATTTTTCAATGTATTAATTATTATATTTCTGTGCTATAGGTTTGACATCAAACCTATGGCTACTAAAAATTCTTTTATAGGGTCAAGAACGTGTTGCGGCAGCAACGGGCGTCTCCATTAGGAATATTCCACGAATTAATAAGAAAGCGAAACAGTTGAAACTGGCAATTTAACAAAGTTTTCAGCCTCTAATAAAAAGAAAATAAACAGAAAAGTTATAACTCTCCTTGACGAGGGAGATTTAACAATTTTGCGAAGAACGATTTTTAATATCACATAACAGCAAAGGCAGTTCCTACATTAAAGACAATTTATTTCAAAAAAATCGTAGATTCTATTGGCTACAAATGTTTTACAGAAACTTTGCATAAGAATCCACAAAATTGCTTTTCGATGGAGAAAATTTAAAAATAATCGACGTATAATAATGAAACATTAACCTATTAGACTGCTTAGAATTTAATTTCTTAGAAGGATGCGTTAGTATTGACAAGAAGCTCGCCCTTATTATAGGGCAAATCTTCTTCTCAGTACTGGCGCATCTTCTAAGAAATATGGATAATATGTACATTCACTCATCACACACTCACGGAAAAGAATGGAGCGATGAAACTCTAGAATGCTCGCAGAAACAAGTAGGCAACGGACCGCGACTTATCATAGTGCACGCAGGTGGCGAAAATGGGTTTGTTTCTAATGCCTATATTAGATGGAAATCAAACAGCACCAGTGGTGACTACCATCATGGCATGAATTACCAGAACTATAAAAAAAATGCGCTTTGGGAAAACTCATTCCCAATTTGCAACCAAAAAGTGTTGTATTTAACAACGCTCCATACCATAACAAACAACTGGAGAAATAGCCAAGATCATTGTCAAGGAAAGCGAAAATGCAAAAACAGTTACGAATTAGAGGTATACCTTTTGATAATAACATGTTAAAACCACAACTTTACAGCCTATTAAAAATCCACAAACCAAGAGACAAAAGATATGAATAGACGAATTTTTTAATGCAGAAGGGCAGGACGACACACGTATTCATCCAAATCTGAATACCATTGAGTTGGTTTGGGCTGACATGAAAGAATACAGGAATTTTAATTCTAACCAAGTCATGAAATATTGTGACGACTATTTTAGAGATTTCGCAGTCGACAAATGGAAATCTCGATCTAAACAAGCTAAACAGTCTGAGAAAGAATATATTTGAAAAGAACCAACAATATATACAGTGGTGGAACCAATTATATATTATTAACTTGGATGAAAACGATAGTGATACAGAAAGTGATGAAACTTATAGATCAGACGTACAAGAGAGTGACAGAAAGACCGGAAAAGAGGAATGAAATGAAGATGATGATGTGTAAATGTATGTGTAAATATTATTTGGAATTATATGTATTATTTAGGTTAGTTATTGGGTATATTGTTAGTTCATTTACTTTATGCATGTTAATGCAAATGCTAATTCAATATATGCTTTTCAGATGCATACATATTTAATAAAAAGTTTACTATTTTGGCAATAATACGGTTGATTTAAAAATCGCTTACACGGAAAACAAACGTAATTAGCATGCCGAAATCTGTACACAATGCACATAAATGTTCACACTATTTGTTAAATAACAAATTGGACCTCAATAAATGCCCATTGGTAAAACTATTTCAGACCCATTTTTTATCAGTATTTTTGATAACGTTACCATATCGAACAAATTCTAAAAATATAATGAAATTAGACAAATTGTGTTTTATTTGCCAATAAATACTTCATTTTGAAATTAAAGAATACACCTCCTTTAAACCCGTAATTATATGTAAAGCTTAATCCCTTAACCGAAAATTCATTACGAATAATTGTTACACGGACTAAACATTCAAAGAACTTTCCGTTCCCTGTATCTATTGCACAGTCACTCTTGCATTTCTTTGACACATTACAGAGGCCAAGCGAAGTAGTACTCTAATATATTATTTTAATCACGGAAATATAAATGAAACACTAACCGAAAGTAAAGAAGAGAGACCTGATATTCTTATGGAAGAAAATGAATATGCACTTAAATAGACTAAAAATGGAGAACAGGTTAACCTAATAAAATCCCTGTTGATTGTCTAAAGCTTATTGATAAAAATGAAATGCCGGTTCTTTTAGATATATTTAACATACCGGAATAATACCTAAATAATGACCATAAACTATTTTTATAGGAATTTGTAAATAACGAATGCTATAGAATATACAAATGGGTAAACCCTTATGTGTCATCCATTTAAAGTCTTTTCGCAGGTAATCCATAACAGGAGAATGGGAATCACAGAAGGTCTGGGAATCAGGAAAACTTACTTTGCAATAGAAGTTCTCTCTAAACGATGCCTAAATAAAAATGAAGAAATTTATGACTGTTTTATTTATTTTGAAATGGCTTTCGATAAGATGCACAAATACTTATGGCAAAAAAGTAGATAACAGAAATATACATTTCTATATACAACTTGTGCTGGAATCAAAAAGCAAAGGTTAGAAAGAGTTGACGATAATTGATCAGAAGAAATAGAAATTTATCTAAGTGTGTCGTAACGGTGTGTTTTCGCCCCTCTCATTTAACTTGTACATTAAAACCATTTGCCAAACAGAAGTTTCCAATGGTATGATAATAATTGGTGAAACAATAAATAATATTAGGCTCGCTGATGTTAATGGTTCTGTTACTGATACTACATAACAAGGAATGCACCAACTTGTTCAATGTCTAAACATCTACTGCAATATGTATCGTATAAAGGCTGATTTTCATATATAGGACTGTGCAGTCGTTTTCACTGTAAATCAAAAAAATGTATGTTCCACATAAAACGCACTGAAGCCCTTATCTACATTTACACATAAAGGACTGTGCTACGACCGTGTTGCGGTCGTCCAGTCCTATTGTGAAAATGTATAAGACCCGCGACGGCCACAGCATGGTAGGCGCACAGTCGGTGCACAGTCCTATATATGAAAATTAGCCTTAAAGGTACGCCTTAAAAAGACTAAACTTATGGCATTTACAAAGTCTAAGAACATGAAAACCAATTTAACGATGAATAATATACACAAATCAAACAAGAATCATATCGTAAATATTCGGGTGCAGAGGTTACTGGCATTACTGATCAAAACTAGACAAGGTAAAGAAATAGCTCACTAAAATTTCATTAAGGTTTAAAACGTTTCTGCAATCATAAAATAAACTTCAATTTACGTATTCGAATATTGTATGTACTGTTATGCGTTTTCTGCTCTTGTATATGACGCTGAAGCATCGACATTGAAACAAAATATTATTAGAAAATATCGAAGCGTTCAAGATGTTCTGCTATCGAGGAATTTTTAATATCATGAGTAGATCGCATAGCAAATATGTTGAAGTAGTTCAAAGAATAGGCAAAGAACGTGAATTCACGAAAACAATAAAAGGCGGAAAGCTAAAATATCACGCATATTATAGACATTAACACCTAAAAACCTGCCAACAGTATATGAACTATCTTTGAAAATCACTAGATATTTTCCATAATTTAGATAATTATATTGGCTTATTTTGTATGGTTTAAGATAAATTCTTCTACATTCTTGTAGTGGAATCATATCATAGAAAATTTTTTGGTCTACCAAAACATATCAACTAGCTATGTGGAACCAGTTTTATAATTTTGCTCCAGATTACTGGTTTCTTAAATACATCCCCACGAACACTAATCCTCTACCCATCAGTATGAGTGCATAAAAACCTATTCAGATACGAGCTGCCTGCTGCCTTATTGCGTTACCTACTTGTAATTAAATGTGATAGTTTTTTACACGTTTGAGGAATTACTACTGTCTTCTACGACTGATTAAAAACTCATAATAGCTACTCTTGAAAATTATAGTTTTCATTCTGCCAGTATACGTTTAACCCGGAA
>MU185110.1:135555-153759 GCA_016904865.1 Pissodes strobi
ATATATGTATATCTATATCTATATCTATATCTATATCTACATCTATATCTATATCTATATATGAATTATATATGAATTGAATTATAAATTGAAAACCTTTATATCAGAAATAAACTTGCATGTGAAACTTAAATTAATCACAAGGAATCTGGAATATTCCTAGCCGGAAACACCATATATATATATATATATTGGTAACCGTACTTCTAAGTTGAAAAATTTACCTTGTAGTGATACCGGTACCGTCGAGACAAGACGAGAGCAGCCTACACGTCGCGTCGCTTCTCCTCGTAGGTACGAGAGGAGCACGAGAGGAAAATTTCTATCGTCTCGTCTCTTCTATTCTCGTTTCTCTCGAGCTAAAAAATGATTGCCATATATTTAAAAACAAAGTAGTATTAATGTTGGAATCATAACGCAAATAAAATATTTAATATGGTAAAGAATATCTGTATGCGTCTATTAATTGGGTCGTAATATAAAATTAAGTTCTCTCAGCATAAAAATGAGGATTATATAAATAATTAGCGGTATAAAGCGTAGTACCATATAGAAGTAAAACAAGAGCAAATATACCGTTTTAGCACTTCATATACCAATGGAATAGGATAGATTTTAAGTGTAGATGTAGGTAATATTTTGCATGGTGTATAGGTTGGGGATCATAAGATGGCCTACTGCTTTATCTCGCTATCTGCAAGAGTTACGAAAAATATTAAATACAAAGTTTCTTGGACTGATTTGAGGTTTTCAAATATTGTTATTAGTGTAAGTGCCCAGCGACATAAAGTTGCATTTATGAATACTGTCTTGGAAATTTTTGTGTGGCTTAATTGCGGCTAGTCTACCACCTTTTCCCTTTATGAAAACTTTCGTAGTGGGGGCGTTTGCTTTCCAGTTCTTCCGAAAGCCGACCATTGCGCGTAGTGCAAAAAATTTATGGATGCTGTTTTTATTTTTAATGTAATCGCGAGGCAAGTATATGAAACGCGCGAAAAAAAAATTGTCCGACAAAAATTTTGGGGCGTTAAGTGTGTCCGACAATTCAAACATATCCAATTCATGAGTTAAAAAAAATTATGAATAACGAGCTGATTTTTTCAGGATTAGTTAATAAAAATATGTAGAAAATGAATATCCAATTGTCCGACAAATTACATTTTCCGATTTTCCAGTCCGACACGGGAAAAATCATCAGTTTCACGAAGCCAAAAAATTTACGAATAACTGTCGGACAAAAAAGAATCATGTATGTAAAACAAATACTCGACATGTGGTATAACTGTCCGACATATATGTCGGGACCAATCTGCAGTCCAACAAAAAACATCAATTTTAAACAGCATTATTTTTCAAGTATTCATTAATTGTGATAAAGTTTTATAAGCTACTGTAAATGGATTGGGAAATGCGTAAATAGTTAATAACATGTATTGAAACCTTGATTAAAACTTACCGACCCCCAGTATATGCATTACCTTCTGAAAGTCGGCAGTCAGATACGTGATGTACAATTTTTTACAAACCTATTTCGACCCATCCATTACGTTGTGTATTTAGTAGCTCCCAAATTCTTTTAGAGTTTGGAGCTGCAATAATTCTTTTGTATTTTCCTTCTTGGGAACTCTTGTTTCCCCCTTTTTTTTCTTCCTTATCTTAGCAATTAATACACTAAGAACATTTAATACATTTATTAAATAAACGGAACCAGTGAGCACATGTTAACCCATCAGATAACCCTGACGTCCTACTAATAGAACGGCATCTTTAAAAATATCTGCGCACGCCAGTGGTGAGAAATTTGGCTCGTCATCTATAAGTGAGTGGGACAACCTTATTTGACAGTTCCGCGCCGTATTGCTTGCGCAGCGCTGCATGTTTTTGTTTAACTTAATTATAAAAGTGAATAAAAATGGCCGAATATAACTTGCTAGGTAAGTATATTACTTAAGAAACATTCAATAACTTATTAGTGTTAGCTTTATTTTCATGTATATATACCAAAATAACAATATATTTACTGATAACTTCAATAAGGCATGTTAGTCGTTGGCAGCGAGCCGCCATTTATTGCCGTCCTTTATATAGGCCGTTAGGAATAAGAGCTACTTTACGAAATAAAAATTTGACTTATATTATTTTGTAAGTAATGGGTAAAGTAAAATCTAAAATTACCTCTATTTTTCACTTTTAGTGGTTTTTCAATGCATAGGGGACTTGAATGCCAAGCACGTCGAATGGGGCGGCGTAACTAACAGCAGGGGTAGATTGTTTAAGAGGATAATCGAGAACAATCTGGAGATGTCCTGTCATAGAAGTCCAAATCCTACCTATCTACGTAGTGACTCGTTCCTGGATATTGCTATTTCCCGGGGAGCGATCAGAACAACGCAACTTCAGGAAATCAATGCCTTAAACTCGGATCATTTGCCAATCAAGATTGGATTGTACTGCAGGGTCCCTGTATTGCCAAACGACACCGTCGTTTCGTACAAGAATATTGATTGGCGAGAGTTCCGGGCTAGGCTTAGCGAACTAACTATCATCCCTGAGCAAATAGTCACTATCCAGGATCTTGAGAGAGAGGTCGCAACTCTAACATCAAATATCCAGCGCATCCGCGATGCTATGTGCCCTAGGGTGGTAATACGCCCTAGGACAGAAACCCTTCCCGAACCAATCCTTGATCTTATCACATACAGAAACCGCTTTCGACGTAGATGGCAGAGAAACCGGACACAAATGGGATCCGCTCATATTAATACACTGACGGAGGAAATTAGGGTAAAAATCCGGGAGCATCGCGACCAAACGTGGCTCGCGTATATCAACACCGTGAGTAGGGAAGATGGCTCGCTGTGGAAGTTAGCCAAACGAGTTCGAGGAGGCTATACGCAAATCCCTGTCATAAAACACAGGGGTCATGACGTTATGAATGACATAGGGAAAGCCGAGGCCTTCTCGGACTACTTGGAGGGCGTCTATAGCGAGGCACCCGACACCTTACCGGATCAAGCACATTACAGTCGTACTGTGAATGTGTTTAGGCAGCATAAGTACCCCATCCCTCCATCAGTTCTTGATAAATGGAGAATCACACCGGCGGAGCTCCGCAAAGCACTCTGTCATCTTCCGAGAAACAAAGCGCCCGGCCCGGATAATATTCCGAACATTATCCTTAAAAATTTTCCTAAGAAAACACTGATCCATTATATGCATATTATTAACGCGGTCATACGACTGCAACACTTTCCCAAACCTTGGAAAGTAGCGTGCATCATACACTTCCCTAAACCGGGCAAAGACCCGTCCTTAACCTCATCATATAGGCCAATCTCCCTGCTCAACACCCTCGGGAAGGTTGCCGAAAGGCTTATTTTACCGAGGATAAACAGGGTTGTTGATCAGCTTAATATCTTGCCCCCCGAACAATTCGGCTTTCGAGGCCAGCATGGCACTGTCATGCTGGCAGCGAAGCTAGCCACTGACGTTTATGAGGGATTTAACAATGGTCAGTCCACTGCCCTACTTTTGCTGGACATTGAGAAAGCGTTTGAAAGGGTATGGCACGATGGGTTGCTATATAAGCTGCTGGTAATTCACAGCATGCCGCTGTACGTAGTAGCACTCATCGAGTCATATCTTGCCGGACGCACATTCTCCACCAGGATAGGCAAACAAACCTCCAGAAACAGAACTTTGTCAGCAGGAGTGCCGCAGGGTACCGTATGGTCGCCGCTACTATTCAGTCTTTTTATAGCAGACATCCCGTCTCATCCTAATACCTGTAAAGCCCTGTTCGCTGACGACACAGCGATATATTCCCGAAATCCTATAGCTGAGGTAGCGAAATCAAGAATAAGTGAGCACATGGATATCTTGATTCCATTCTATGAAAGGTGGAAGATTAATCTCAACCCTTAAAAAACGGAATTAATCATAATCTCCCGAAAAAGAAAAGACATCGCTATTACCCCCCTTTTAATAGGCAACACAGCCATCTACCCTAAAAACAGGGTAAAGTATCTTGGCCTAACCCTCGATAGTAAGCTGAATTTTAGTAAGCACATCGAGGCAATCGTTGGAAAGAATGAAGGGATAAAGAAGGGACTAGGACTCCTGATAGCAGGAAGATCCTACTTAAGTCCTGCGAATAAACTTGTATTATATCGCTCAGTCATAAGACCAGCCCTGATGTATGGTGCCCCAGTGTGGTGTTCGGCGGCAAAGTGTCACAAAAAGAAGCTGCAGGTTCTCCAAAACAGCTACCTAAGGGCAGCTTTTTCTCTTACCCTAAGGGATCGAGCCAGAACGGAAGACCTGCATGCATGGGCTAGAATCGAAACCATCGATGAATACATCGATAACCATGCATGTAGGTTTTTCGAAAGGCAGATCCGGGGATCGACTCTGACAGCACACATCGCCGATGTTCGATACAACCCCGAACGCCGCACGCCGCACGGCACCATATATCGGGAAATCACGCTGTTCTACAAGCAACTTATGCCGCCATGACTCTATTCCCCTCAGGAATAGAGTCACTACAATAAACCACCCTAAAATGACCCTTCCAACAACTTCTAAAAGTAAAATCGCATAACTTAAAAAGTTCGTAATAACAGGAGCGCAGAAGCCGACCAGCGGGAAACCGCGGCTAGCCGTGTCCGAACATGGGGGCGTGGCTTGCTTAACGACTTTCCCGACCTATAAATGCGCAAATACCGCCACATTTAGCTCACTTGATTTCTACCTACCGAAGCATCCATGTCTCCGCAGTCGATACCGCGGGGGCTCGAACTGTGAGCCTTGATATCATTGCATCCAAACTGGAATAGACTTAATTCATTAAGTCTTCTCTTGTAAATAGTATATGTTAGCTCTAATTATTGTTGTACAGTGTGTTGTCATTTTAACTTATGAACTCCTGCTCTGATAGAGCATTTAAGCAGGGTTTTTCTTTATTTTTTTCCCTGCATTTCCACCGGGTACTAACATAAATAACTAAATAATGCAACACAACTTCTATCCTAGCTTTCGCTAATTCTCAAGTGGTAACGACATTGACGGGGCTACCCAAGTAATGTTCGAACAGACAGCAGTACCACGAACCCTAGATTTAAGTAGGTAATAAGATCAACCCCCTACGGGTGCCAAACTGTTGGCCACGGTGCTGCAGCAACAGCGCCAGGCGAAACAACAGTTTAAATTGTTTAGCTAGTAGCTACTCTGGCATACTTAACTTAGGATTAGTGATTCATTAATGTGTAAATTTTGAAATAATAAATATGCTTATGCTTATGCTCAATGCATGAAGCATTAGCAATGCTCGAGAAAGACGATTTTCCGCATCATCCTTCAGCTAACATTGTCATGTTACCGCCCGACGATGACTGTGAAACCGACGAGGATTCAAGCCAGGAAGATACGATGTGCCCTGATAATTTACCCTCTGCTCAGCTTAGGGCTCCAGCTGAAATACGGGTACCTCTCTAAGATTCGGATTCGGAAGATGACAACATTCCTCTGGCTCAACTTATTCCAAAAAAAGTATAAATCCGCTCCAAAATTTGCCAAAGTTTATAATTGGACTAAAAGTCATATTCCATATGAGCCATGTAACTTTGATTCAGGTCAGCAATTTGACTTAGAAGACGCAAATGACAGTTCACCGGTCTCCTTGTTTTTTAATTTCTTTGATGAAAACGTTTTTGACTTACTCATTGAAGAAACAAATAATTATGCGGCAAAAAAAATAAAAATAACAAACCAATTACTGTCCGAGAAATGAATTATATCCGAGACGTAAAATGTTTTGGGGACAGCATAAAGATGTAAAAAAAAACATTCTTGTTTCAGAGGCGCTTTCCAGAGATAGGTGTGATCACATAATGCAGATAACGACAATTTTATTAGTAGTGATATATTTGCTAAAGTTCGTCCTTTGTTTACTCTATTTAGTCAAAATTTCCTAAGATATGCACCTAAAGTTGAGACCCATAGTGTTGATGAGGGCATGGTGCCCTATTTTGGGTGCCATGGCTGCAAACAATTTATGCGGGGTAAACCCATACGCTGGGGCTAAATTTACGGTCTTTTTGGGGCAATAGCCGTAGCTTCGGACGAATTTGCCGTAGATTTTGAAGCGAATATTCATTTTAAATTCAGCTGGCTTCGTGTCATTACATTGCCTGAAAAATAGTGAAAAATCACGAGACCGAGAAACTGAACCGCTCAAGGCACTGCCAGGATGCGCAGTGCCCGACACTCCAACTTTCCGATTTCGATAGAGATGCGTAGCTAGTTATTGAATAAGCTGTGCTTATTGTATTTACATATTCCCTTTTATTCAATGTATACAAAATTAGGCGGTTATTTGAAAATGGGTGTATATAACATACACACTCCAAGCATTAGTACAACGACTAAATTCAAAAAAACATTTTGCTTCGTTTTCACGCATAAGGTAATGTTTTACTGTCGGACAACTTATTCATTATGTTCTCTAGTTCATTTCAAAGGAAAAAATCGAAAGAAGAAATTGTTATTCGTAAATTTTTTGGCTTCGTGAAACCGATGATTTTCCCGTGTCGGACTGGAAAATCGGAAAATGTAATTTGTCGCACAATTGGATATTATTTATTTTCTGCATATTTTTATTAAGTAATCCTGAAAAAATCAGCTCGTTATTCATAAATTTTTTTAACTCATGAATTGGAGATGTTTGAATTGTCGGACACCCTTAACGCCCCAAGATTTTTGTCAGACACTTTTTTTTTCGCGCGTTTCATAAACTTGCCTCGCGATTACATTAAAAATAAAAACAGTATCCATAAATGTTTTGCACTACGCGAAATGGTCGGCTTTTGGAAGAACTGGAAAGCAAACGCCCCCACTACGAAAGTTTTCATAAAGGGAAAAGGTGGTAGACTAGCCGCAATTAAGCCACACAAAAATTTCCAAGACAGTATTCATAAATGCAACTTTATGTCGCTGGGCACTTACACTATATTTTATATAAATAAATAAATAAATAAATAAATAAATAAATAAATAACGCCTTTTATTACCAAAATAACATAAAAGAAAAAATATATAAATTATTTCTTTATACAAAAAACAAAGAAACACAAGAAAAGAAACGATTTCCAGGGTGGCGAAGTCTAGCATGAGTGCTACTCGTACTCAACCAACAGCCTGGAGTCGTTAACTTCCCAAATTAAATAATATTATAACAAAAATAATAATATGCAAATAAAAAAATAGAAAAAAAGAATCAATACTAAAGTAGTGTCTAGCTCCGGCAGCCCCCACCTCCCCGGCCACAAACATCCAGCCCACAACTGCCACAAAATGCGCCTCACCTCGACTGCTCACCAAACAACAATGAACGGTATTTAAATTTAAACTTATTAATGTTAAAATGACGAAACTCATTTGGCAAAGAATTATATAGCTTGATAGCATTATAAATAAAACTTCTTTGAAACATTGCAGTTTTGTGTCGAGGTATTGTAAATTTATTTCGTATTCTTACATTAATGTTATGAATATCGGCACGGGAAATAAATTTTGATTTCAGTAAATAGGAGGAATGTGGCGTTATGAGCAAATTGTGCACAAAGTTACCAAGATGGTGCATTCGACGACGTTCCATATTAAGCCAATTACAATCAGATATTTTATGCGAAATACGATCATATTTTCTAAGACCAAAAATCAATCTACAACATGTATTCTGTGTCTTTTGTATTCTTATTTTATCGTTTAAATAAAGGGCATTACTATATATAAAATCACAATAACTGTAATGTGAGAGTACTAAAGTGTCACATAACACTTTTTTTAATTTATCATTCAGTATGCCACGACTACCATAAATAAGTTTTAAAGAGGAATATGCTCTTTTATTTAAGTGCTTAATATGCTCTACAAATCTCAGATCTTCATCAACAATTAATCCTAAGTTTCTGGCAAATTTAACAAAGAGTAAGTTATTATTATCAATTTTTATTCTTAGGTTTTCTTTGGCATAAGTACGATTTTTGACACTTCCAAAGCACATAAGATTTGACTTTTTAGAATTTAGCAATAGATTATGCTCCACTGATAACGATCGAATGAGATCTAATTCATTATTAATTACAGTCTCAGCTTCCCGAATATTAGAAATTTCAAAAGGATAATAGAGTTGCGTGTCATCGGCATAAGCAGTTACTCCACATTTTTTAATAGAATTTAAAATATCTGTTGTATATATGATAAAAAGTAAAGGCCCCAAAATAGAGCCCTGAGGGACACCTGAGAGTATTGGAATTGTGTTAGAAGAGACACCATTAAGAACAACCTCCTGCTGTCTTTCGTGTAAATATGATTTAACTAGGTTAACTGCAGAATGATCGAAACCATAATACTTTAATTTTGAACATAGCAAGCGGTGATCGATAGTATCAAAAGCCTTAGAAAAGTCTAATAGAACCAATACAGTAACCCGGCCATCATCACACGCTCTTATAATATCATCATAGACCGAGGCCAGCGCAGTCGCGGTACTAAAATTTCTTCGAAATCCACACTGTTCATTACTTAAAATATTGTTATTTATGAAAAACATAAATATTTGATTATATAACACCCTTTCAAGGATTTTAGATATTGCTGGCAGAATACTAATTAACCTAAGATCGCCATAACTGTGTGGATTATTATTTTTAGGTAATGGTTTAGCTATAGCTGACTTCCATAGTATAGGAAAATAGTTTTGCTCGATACAGCAGTTAATAATATGTAAGACATAAATATCAATAAAAGGGCTGCATAGTTTAAGCATTTTGCTAGAAATACCATCACATCCACATGCCTCAGTCTTTATACTAAATAAAACATTATGCACTTCCTCAAGAGTTGCCAAACCAAATGTAAAACTATTATGCACATTAAAAGAGTTGTTTTCATAAAAATCAATTTTGTTATTGCAATTATTAGAAACATTTTGAAGAAAACTAGAAAAATACTGATTAATATTTTCAGGGCTTGAAAGCCCATCAGGAATAGCACTTCTACCTCTTGTGTTTGCGCGAACATTTAAATTACTTAATGTTTTCCATGTTTTTACAGAGTTATTCTCCTGACATGTATTTTGCAGATAATCTCTTTTAGCTTGCCTTATAATAGATACAGTCTGATTACGGATTCGTTTGTACTCATTCCAATCATTTTCCAAACGTGTTCTTTTGTAAGTTGATAAAGCCCTAGCACGTAACTTTTTAATTATTTTAATATTTTCATTTAGCCAAGGAGCTTTGGGTTTTGTTACTCTAGACTGTTTAATTGGAGCATGTTTATTAAAGACTGATAAGAGTAAATTATTAAAGACTGTTATTTTCTTATCAATATTTTTCTCTAAAAATATATGGAAAAAATCTATATTTTGCAGATCCAGCAAGAAATCATTATAAATAAATTTTTTGAAACATCTGTAAGTTACTATTTTTGGTTTAGGCTTGGAAAAGTTTAATTTAAAATTACTATCAACAAGATTATGATCAGAGATTTCTTCACAAGAAATAGTGCCAAAGGAAGTTACAATATCACGGTTACTTACAAAAATTGGGTCAATTAATGTGCTGGTTCTACCTGTTATTCTATTAGGCTCATTTAATATTTGTGTAAAACCATAAGACTCAAAACAATTTAAAACTGGATTTTGTAAATTAAAAAAGTTGACATTAAAGTCTCCCATACAAATCACTTCATCGAATTCAGGACATACAATGGATAAAATATTGTCAATATCATTTATAAAAGTATTTATGTTAGTATTAGGTGGTCTATATAAAACACCAGTGGCCAAAGACATTGAAGGTAGTTTTATATTAAGAAACAAGAATTCTAGATTATCACTTACCTGAAGGTCAAAATCAAGAACCCTGGCCGTAACAGTTTCCCGCACGTAAGCACCAACGCCACCCCCCTCTGGCAATTCTATCTTTTCTAAAAAATATATACCCTGGTAAAGAAACTGTTTCATTAGGAATTTCTGGGGAAAGCCACGTTTCTGTTAATAAAATTATATCATATTGTTGTTCTCGAACCAAAATTGAAAAGTCATTAAAACCAGTGAAAACCGATCGTATGTTAAGGTGAGCTATTTTCATTGTTAAACTAAGCCGTTGTAGCAAGCAGCCGAGCAACACATGCCAGTCAGCCTATCTATATATGATTACAATTAAAAATCGAGAACAAGGATTACTTATACTTAAAAAAAATATATATTAACAGCAATGAGGCCAGACGCAACGGGCGGGACAGGACGCAACCAGAGCCAGAACAAAGTACCTCATAAAAAATAATTAAAAAATAAATAAATATTGAAAATAAGAAGAAAAAATAAAACAATAAGCTTGAAAAAGAAAAACCTTAACTTAAAAAATATATAACACAAAATAGACAGAGATAATAGCAGATGTTATAACAAAAAAGAGGAAAAAAAAATGATACAACCATAATCCTACTGCAACAAAACTGCACTGAAAAAATATAGCTAAGTTCCATTCAACAAGGAAACAAAAAGTGAGCAATCACCAAATCCCGCAATGTAAAGAAATACTTACAAACATTACCTTTTGGAAAAAGTACATTCACACATAATATACAAGATATACATAACATTAGTATATAAAAAAAATATACAAAAAGTCTACACAAAAAAAAAGCAAGTACACACAAACATAGAATACGCAATCAGCACTTACTAAATTTCTATGTTCCTGCCCTTATGCTCCGTTAACCACAAAGAAGGACTTTAAAGATGTCAACATAAATACTTAAATCAATGCCGTTATGCAACTGGTAAGTAACCAATTAAAATAATGCACCGAAGTACAGGTGCCCTCTCTATTTAATTTTAAGTAAAATCAGACTATAAGTCATTCAAGTCCTGTTCGCTATTGATTCTACTAACCACATTATCACTTTTCACATATATATTTCCATTAAGGCACCAAGCATTTTTATGAGAAAATTTTGCTATTGCACTGTTAAACAACATTAGGCGCAATTTGGTTAAATCCTCCCTTATCTGGATACCGGATTGTTTCAATTCTCTACGATTTTTAAGCACTTTACTACGGCTAATATCACTATAAAAGGTAACTAATATCGCAGGAGGCCTATCAGGCGCCTGATTTTTTGCACTGACACGAAAACACCGTTTGATATCACTGTCCTTAATGTTTACTTTAACTTTATTGTTAAATATTTCCAAGGTCCGTCTACGAATGTCTTCATTCTCAGTTTGTGGGACCCCAAAAACACGAATATTCAGACTACGTGCGGCTTGCTCTTGCGCATCAATTGATGACACAAGTTTACGATTTTCTGTTTTTAGTAAATCAACCTCATTACGTAAGGAATCCATTTGAGCTTGAAACTTGTCAGAGATTATATTTACTACTCTATCGGCAATTTCCTGTAAAAATAGCTCATTAAAGGTAGCCTTGATGGTCGTTTTAATGGTTTCCATGTCTCCTTTTGTTAGTGGCATCACACTGACAGTTTTTTAGCCCGAATGTCTCAAAGATAAGCCGTACACAATAACTTTTTGTTCCAAACAATAGACAAACACCTGCAAAATAGTACTAATCACTCTTTTTCACTTAATATGATGTAAATTTACGAATAAAACTAAATTTTTTTACTGCAACAGGAAAACACGTGTGATCTACTCGCGCGCCATCTGCATCTCCTATATCTAGAGGGTTCGGATCTGTGTTTTTTATAAACAGACATTAACCAACCGTATTTGAATGGGACATTGTGTATTGATATGTTGTTTGAATATTACTCTTTATTCTGTTTGCTTAGTTATTTTTGAAGTGAAACTTCTTAACGCGCGCCGGGAGTAAAATTTGAAGGTCGCGACACGTCCGACACGACGAGATGTCCCGATTCTTAAAGTGCGCCGGGCGACCCGACGAGATATCCCGAAAAAGCGTTACGATGTTTTATTGTGATATCTTTGTTAGTTTACAAGCAAAGAATATGGGATTTTCTCTATTACCTTCATTTAGGCCGTCCCTTTTAGATAAATAAGTGGTATATTTAAGAAAACTACTTTTTAACTAAATCCGTTACGATATGTATAAGATTTTACTATGATATCTATGTTAGTTTACAAGCAAAAAATATGGGATTTACTCTATTACCTTGTCAAGACATAAGCGAAACTTTTATGAAGTTTTTTTTTATTTAAGCCTTCCTTTTTTGTTAATTGAATGGTAGATTTAAAGAAAAAACTACTTTTTAACCAAATCACAGTAGAATGAACAGACGCATGGAAAAGACCGGCCTAGCAGATAATAGCCGTTGCAGGTTTTATCAGAAGGAATCCAAAACACGTGTGGTATGAGTGTGAGGGTCTCTGCAGGCTCAGGTATGCAAGGCTAGGAGGTACCAAACCAGGACCTGCAAGGTACACGGAGGAGCCGGTACTTCATGTGTGGAGTCTGTTAGGAAGACCAGATTGGATGAGATCCTCTAAGCATGGTTCGGAGTGCTACAATAAGCCTGCATAGGTTGTAGTGACAGAGGCGGTTACCAGCGCCAACTCTCTTCAATTGTATTCTATTCTTTGCTTGAAGCCGGTATGCTACGGATCGATGTGGAGCACACGATTGGCATGGCACAAACTCATGGGCGTAGACAGGGAGGGGCCAGGGGGGCCATGCCCCCCCCCTGGGAAGTTAACCGACTCATGACTTTTGTGTAAAAATTGGGCGTGGCCCCCCAAAAATTTCCGCTCTAAGTGCCACTACTGCGGCCTTGTCTCCGGCTCGCCCCCCTGAGAAAAAATCCTGTCTACGCCCATGCACAAACTGTAATCTCTCGACTTTTTGCCCGTTACCGTGAAACAAGGCTTGTATCCGAAAGACACCTAGAACCATGTCGAATTACCAATCAAAATCAAGACCGTTTATTGCAATTATCTGCAAGAAGAAATCGGACAACAGCATCTGAACTCAAAATTAGAAAACAGCAGACCCACAGCATATAGGTAACATCTAGAACGGTCAATAATAGATTGCACGAAGCGGGCTTAAAATCTTGGAGACATTTGAGATGTCAACCACTCACAAGGGGAAACCGTGACGGTTTGCTTAACATGGGCGCAAGAACACGTTTTATGGGACAATTTTCATTGGACTTCTATTATCTCTTCCTGAGTCTAGACGTATCCAAATATGGAGAACTCCATGTAATCAAGCGCGACTAAATAATATACAGGAAGTTCATCCATACAGAGGCGGAATTGTTATGGTTTGGGGTGGGAGCAGTATAGGAGGAATAACTGACCTAATTCGACTAGACAACATTCTTGATGCCAATTGCCATGTAAAAGAAATACTCTCGCCAGTTGGCGTTCCATATGCAGCAGCTGCCCTTGTGCTTATTGTTGTAAAAACGCCCTTTACTTAATCGCATTTAATTAAGCACGCCACTGGATAAAAGTGCATGTCGCGTACGAATGCACAATGTGGAATGTAGCAGTTAACGCTCCATAATTCTAGAATCAGCCGTTTGGCCAACCGTCTCGATCGGGTGGAAATTTCCACCCGTAAGCGGCAAGCGCGTCGCTAGAATTAATATTAAGTTTTAAGTTTAGTTGCCGTTCAGCTCCCGAGAAGGAAATAAGTGAGAGACCACCTTAGGCCAGCGTCAACGTGGATCTTCAAGAATCCTAAAGGGACGAGCAACTAGCCATTTAGCCCCTAGCCCCATGTCTCTAAGGAATTTATGAGATTTTTCGGCATTTTTGGCCACTAGAGACTTAGCCGATTTTTCGACATCTCGAAAAAGATAGGGCTATAGAAAGCTCACGGACGAGCGAAAAGGGCCTTGAAGCAAATGAAAAGGCATTGTAGGACCAGCACTCTCAACTGGTACCGAATCAGCCTTCTACCGAATTTATTGAGTTTTTCCGAGTTTTTCGAACTTCAGGACAGGAAGAAATTTCGCAGAAAAAATTTTTTTGAAGACAGAAGTTAAGTACTTGAAGAGGCCTTGTCAAGCGGCCGAGTACCAACAATTCACCGATACCTTCAACTGTAGTGCGCACCCTACAGCAACACCCCGCAAAAAAGGTTAGTTGCGAGCACCTTGAGTCAGCCTACTGGTTTGGGTTCCCCCCATTCACGTATGTGCCTCTCTGGTCCTCAATACTAGTCATAGTTAAACATTGGGCGAGAGTAAAGCGCGTCGACAGCCAGTTCGGTTTCGAGAACTGGAGAGCCCCCTGAGTCCCCCATACTTTACCTACTCGGCCTACGGGTGAAAAGCGAAAACGCATAGGAGCCGAAAAAGGAAAATAAGGCTTCACCTAAAAAATTCGGGCGCGTTCAAAGAGTGATAAGTTAGCCAAGTTCGTTCGGGAGATAGCGAAGTTATACTGTTGCGACTGGAGCTATCTCAAAAGAAGAATCAAAGGCTATTTATCACTAGTTCGTATACCATACAAAACCAGCACGGTCTCTGAACTGAGAGTCGTGTCCGGGGAGTAGTTTGGTCTAAATACACAAATCACATATTAAATCCCCAAAAAGTCCCCCCTGACGCCCCTGAATTACACAAAACCTCTGTCAGAAAACTGTCGAGCAGCATCTGACAAGTTGCCAGGGATTGGCATATAATACATAGCAAACACCCCCCAAAAATCACCAAGAAACCACGATTTTTTAAAAGCCCTCCTCGAGCAACTTCCGTACGGCCCCTCTTAAGGTAATCGATGCCAAAAACTCGCGAATAGCGTCCGACGCCCTCAAAAGACGATTTTTGTGCGATCCTTGTTAAAATTCGTACGGATCCGGCTTCGTAGAAAACTCAAGCCTTCCAACGCGTTTTGAAAATCTCGCGTGCGGAGCGAGAACTCCCAAAAAACTAAAGACATTAATACGTGTTAGATATTAATTAAAATATCTTAAGTTCTTAGTTAATAATTGTTCATTAGAGAAAAAATCAAATAAAACCTGTTATAACAAAAATACTAGATTAAGAGTTAAACTCTCCTAGTACATGTATAAGGCTTATCCAGTGAGTTGGGGCACATTTTAAGCTATCACTTGACATAGGGATTTATCAGGATTTTATTTCAACTATACAGGGTGTCTCAATTATTCAAATTGGTAATATTCGAATTACTGATTTTTGTATAAGGCTTAGCCAAGATTAGGAGATAGGATTAGGTTAGGGTCGTAGATATTTTGTGCGACAACTACTGACGACTACCTTTTGACAATCCTCCCCCCTGCTAAGCCCTTCTGGCACTTTGTAAAGACTTGCTATAAGGATTCAAGTCAAAACTGAAATTTTGTACATTGACATACAAAAAGACGAATAACTCAAAAGTTAGTCAAAAATAAAATAAATTTAAAAGCATTCCCTGCCAGTAGACCCCCCTGGGAATCTTTCCCCACTACCGTTGTTCTTCAAAGCATTTGATTAATAACGTTTCGGCCTCCTAAGGGAGCAAGTAAGCCGAAGTTTTGTTTTACTTTAATTCAAACTTTTGAGTTAATTTTGTAGTCCCCATGTACAGGGTGACTCTTAGAATCAAGTGGAACTCCTATACGTCTATAGGGTGTTCTAAATTTCTTGCCCAAGACAAATTTATTGCCCACTAACCTTGTGTCGTATTTAATTCAGCCTCCTGCTGACAGACGTTCTGTGGTGGCTACTATCTACAATTTCCCTTGGATAGCGGGGAAGGCTTTGGTGGGCCCACCTTCGTTCCCCCCGGACTGACAGTGAGATCAGTTTACGGGTTGGACGTTGTCTGAGAAGTCTTATAAATAGCGAGTAGTCGACTCGATAACGACTTGGCATCCCGTGAAAAAACATAGACAAAAATATTGTAATTGTAATATAAAAAATGACTTTCCGAACCCCTCAGTCGACGGCAACCGCGCACCAAAAGCCCCCGAGTGTGGATGAGCTCTTGGTGCTAAAACTGAATAGAGATAGGTCAAAGGAACAGATAGCGTTAACCCAGTGTCCCCCGCTGACTTCTAGCGAGTATATTGGGGATCCTGAGGAATTTATATTAGACCCGGAAGCGGCCTTTGGGTATTACAGGGAATCTGTTCCTAAATTCACACTTAATAAATATAATGGGGAAGCTCAAATCGAGGCGGGGCTCCACATAGGGCAGCTAGAGCGTCACTCGGCCGAGCCGAGTCTACGCGGCCCTCTACTGGATCACCCCGAGCCGCACGTGACACACAGTACGCATTGGCCGCTCACTGGAGCGGTTCGGAAGGCCAATGCGCCGCCACGGGCGACGCGCGTGCGCGCTGACGTCATTATCCACCATAATGCAAGATCGCGTATCGCAAGAACAGTACGAACATTTTGAGAAGATAATGCTATTGAGGTAGTGTCATGGCCCGCCACATCCCCGGATTTAAATCCGATAGAATATGCATGGGATATGCTCCAAAGATAAGTTGTAAGGGAAGAAAGTCACTTCGAGAACCGCGACCAACTGTTCGCAGCTTTACAGGAAGCTTAATCGTGGTGGGCACTAGACCTATTGAGGAGCTTTTCATGTTTTAATGCTGTTTTCTAATTTTGTATAAGTTGGTTTTGCTTTTTCAAGGTTAAAAATAAACGCTCTGTCCTATTTTTCACTTCTATCTTTTGCTTTACCCTATAGGTACATACTATAGAAATTTCAATATTTTTCAAAAATTCACATAGAGAAATAGAGATGTAAACAAACGGTTTCATAAATCATAAAAAAATTAAATTGAAGAATCTGAAACAACAAATCTTTGAGTCACCCTGTATAATTTGTTTTGTTTTCGAGTACCCTTTACTTGATTTTATCACAATTGAACGACCACTGATGCTGATGTGTTACGTGTAACGTTAAAAAGATAACGATTTACAAAATTGTTTCTGTCTCTTTAATAAAAAAAAAATAACAAAATTTCCCCATTAAGGTATTTTGAACACAAGACTTGTTTTAGCTAAAAATAGAATTGAAAATTAAGTTTCGTACTTCTACGTAAAACTTTCACAACTTTTTTTAAAATTTCAAACGTTCTTAATATCACCTAATAACTTTAAGTTACTGTGACAGTCATCTTTCAAAGACAGTATGTTTTGGAGGCTTCATGGCTCATGAAGATCTGTTCGTTTTTAAGAAAGTTTTTGAAGTTTCAAACTTATCTGAAATGTTCAATGTCCCTAGACTATTTCGATGTGTGCATGTAAAAAAAGGAAAATCTAATTATTTTATAAGACCAATGTAATATAATACTTTATTAATTCAAAGATGAAATCTCAGCAAAAACTGTATTCTGAAATAATATAACACTGAGTCTTGACTAGTGAACCTCGTAGGGTTCTTTGTAAAATAAATTAAACGTAATGAGATCAAGATTTTCTTAAACATTTTTCTGTATTTCATGACATAACAGTTTTAAGTCGAAATCGATTGATTAAATATTCTACAAACAAAATAGAGCTTTTTAAAATAACAGTATTATTTTCCTAAAAAATCCTAATAAAAATGAAATTTTTTTCTTACATGCGGTTTTTCCATACATGCTGGAGCGCTTTTATTTTTAAACGCAGAAAAACTTTTGAATTATCAAAGTTGTAGGACTTTTCATAAACCGCCAGGATTTTTTAACGGAATTAATAAATGAGCATCTTAAAGCTGTAAAAAATATCAGCTTGCGTATTTTTGAATGAATGACCAGGTTTGATACCTCTACCTTTAGAAATAACTGAGAAAAATGTCAAAAACTGTGTCATATTATCAATGCATTTGACCGACCACACAGTATTTTATCATACTCTCCTTCTATCAGATTAGTGTCATGGAACGATTTTTCTCAATTTTTTCAGATAACTTCCCCACAATATAGAGGTATGCAACCTAATATGTTTGAAGTTAGTAACGAATGTATTGTCTGATAGTCGAACCATCTACAAGATGACCCATTTAAAAAGATGCTTATTTATTATTTATATTGTCACATACATTAACGGGCGAATAGCAAAAAAAAGCTTGCCGGAAGGGCGCATAAATTAGTTGGCGGATGAAAGTTTTAGGTTACGTAATTTATTTTTTTTTATTTGTTAATTTAAATAGCACTTTGCCTTATGGCGTTATTAATTTTCACTGATTCACTTTTAAGG
>JAEQML010032192.1:0-122272 GCA_016904865.1 Pissodes strobi
ACTTCAGATCGTCGCGAGAAAGGGGTTTCAAGCAAAGACAAAACAATATCGTGGGAGGAATTCATTTCAAACCGAGTTTTAATCTATCTCACCATTTTCAAATTTAAGTACCAAGAGGTAGGCGCAAGAAACCAAAACCTCAAAACAAACTACCGAGAAGAAAAAATAATTTTAATAAATAAAATCTTAGTAATAGATATGGCCTCGGATATGGCAATACTGCATTATTAACATAAAACACAAATCAGCTTACCTTGTTGCAATAGCCCTTGCCTTACCTTACCTTCTTATTAATAACATAACTATACAAAACAGAAGTATTATTTATTAGTTTTTAAACCGGAAAAACCCGCCTCGAAAATCTAAAATCACAAACATAAACAAACCAATACTGATAGGCACGCGCCAATTCAATCGTAACGGTCGTGATCGACGTGATCTAGTTTTAATTAGGAATAAGCACCTGACAACCTGACACCTGACACGACACTTGGCCCTGCAAGAAGAAAAGAGAAAGGGACTGAGATGAGGAAGTTAACACTAAAAAATAACTGAAATATTGCGTTGTAAACAAGATCACCCCATATTTTCAGAGAAGTGGCTGGATAGGTTGTCTCCAACCAGATACCTCTCCCAGGAAACTTTTTAGTGGTGGTATAGCTGCAGTTGGCACGCAGTCACTAAACGATGTACTATCAAACCATCTACTGGCACTCCTATTGTATCAGGCCTTTTATATCTCCGGTTGTCCCAGATTCGTATAAATTTTGTACTTTATATACCACATAAGGGAGCACTAAGGTGCCTACTGCATTTGCAGCAAACAAAATGGATAACAACATCCACATTTAGAGATATCTTTTTTACGGCCAGGATCGTCTGATATGTTAGCTTCATCATAATTAAATATGTGGCTTGGAGGCACCTCTCTCAACTCTTCTTGTAAGTGAGCGAAATATTTATCAATATCTTCCAGTGAACCAGATGCCCTAGACCTTTTGAGATTCTGGCCAATTCTCGTCCTCGATGAACCTTTATGGCGCCTCATGACGTGGTGTGCAAATTTGTATCCTGTCACGTTGTTCTTAAATTGTTTGATAATTTTTCCTCTTCTAAGGTACGATTTTACTATCATCCCTAAGTCATAATAATCTAGCGGGTATCATGCATCAGTCAGAAATTGCAACTAGTTGGTTTACTATCAGTCGTGCTTGTAGTTCTGTTAAAACAGTTTGTCAACCCTGATTTTTATGTTAGGTTTGTTAAATCGCCTATAGAAAACTGAATAATGCATTTTGTTCTTCTTGCTTGCGTCTCTGTACTGCTGGTTTCGTCAACTTTTCAATCCGATTTATTTTATTACGAGATGTCGTTGCAAACGGTTGCAGACGCGGCTTATTTAATTTTATCCAGAAGGAGGCGAACGAAGCAAAACGCAAGATATGGTGTAGAGAGTTATTTCTGATACCCGACATTCTTGCAATTTACGTGGTAACTATTATAGCTAGACCCAACAAACTTTATATTACTGAACTCGCCTTAAAGAGCTCTATCGATATACAGAAGAATTTACAGGGTGTCCCATTAAAAAAAACATTAATTTAATCTGTACAGTAGAATTTCGATGATGAATTGTTTTTCTAGTAACACCACAAAAAACTGTATGAAAATCCTTACAACTTTTGTACTTAACATTTTTTTATACGAGGGCAAATAAAAAAGTTAAAGGGGGTTACATTTATAACCGGACACCCTGTACCTATTCCGAATATCAGACTCAACAATTTATCTTTTTATCCCTGAAGTCTTTCGAGCCATAATTCATTCAATTTCAAGGAATATATTCAAGTAAGTGAATTTGCATTTTAATTTATGTGAATTATTCATAAAAATTTATTAACTTCAAATCCATTATAGATTTAGCAAATCGTCCATCGCAGAAAATCCTGTTGACTTAAGTGAAGGTGCTGTATTCTGTAGTTCTGGCAATGCATTCTCGTCACTGGGGGGAAGCAAGGCTTGATTTGAGAGAGGAAGGTTGTATGTAGGTGAACCAGGTGACTGTGCAGAAACTCCTGACCAACTGTCAGAAGCTTGAGTAGAGCTGGACGGTTGAGGCTGAGGTACTTGGTTTGAAGAAGCAAGATTGCTGCTGGTTTCGTCAACTTTTCAAACCGATTTATTCTATTACAAGATCTCGTTGCAAACGGTTGCAGCCGCGGCTTATTTAATTTTATCCAGAAGGGGGCGAACGAAGCAAAAACGCAAGATATGTTGTAGAGAGTTATTTCTGAACAGTGATGAAAATCGAGATTACTTTTTTGAAAAACTTATGGCTGATGACGGGACTCTATTCAGAAATTTTACACATATGGATAGACAGGAATTTGATAACCTCTTAATTCTCGTAGCTCCTCTAATTTCGAAATCGGACACAAATCTTCTATTTTGTATACCGGCAGCAGTTAAATTGTATTGCACTTTGAGATTTTTGGCTACTGGTTACTCCTACCGCTCGCTAATGTACCTATTCCGAATATCAGACTCAACAATTTCTCTTTTCATCCCTGAAGTCTTTTGAGCAATAATTCAAGTTTTCAAGGAATATATTCAAGTAAGCATTTTAATTTATGTGAATTATTCATAAAAATGTATTAACTTCAAATCCATTATAGATTTAGCAAATCGTCCATCGCAGAAAATCCTGTTGACTTAAGTGAAGGTGCTGTATTCTGTAGTTCTGGCAATGCATTCTCGTCACTGGGGGGAAGCAAGGCTTGATTTGAGAGAGGAAGGTTGTATCTAGGTGAACCAGGTGACTGTGCAGAAACTCCTGACCAACTGCCAGAAGCTTGAGTAGAGCTGGACGGTTGAGGCTGAGGTACTTGGTTTGAAGAAGCAAGATTGCTGCTGGTTTCGTCAATTTTTCAAACCGATTTATTCTATTACAAGATGTCGTTGCAAACGGTTGCAGCCGCGGCTTATTTAATTTTATCCAGAAGGGGGCGAACGAAGCAAAAACGCAAGATATGTTGTAGAGAGTTATTTCTGAACAGTGATGAAAATCGAGATTACTTTTTTGAAAAACTTATGGCTGATGACGGGACTCTATTCAGAAATTTTACACATATGGATAGACAGGAATTTGATAACCTCTTAATTCTCGTAGCTCCTCTAATTTCGAAATCGGACACAAATCTTCGATTTTGTATACCGGCAGCAGTTAAATTGTACTGCACTTTGAGATTTTTGGCTACTGGTTACTCCTACCTCTCGCTAATGTACCTATTCCGAATATCAGACTCAACAATTTCTCTTTTCATCCCTGAAGTCTTTTGAGCCATAATTCAAGTTTTCAAGGAATATATTCAAGTAAGTGAATTTGCATTTTAATTAATGTGAATTATTCATAAAAATTTCAAATGCATTATAGATTTATAGCAATCGTCCATGGCAGAAAATCCTGTTGACTTAAGTGAAGGTGCTGTATTTTGTAGTTCTGGCAATGCATTATCGTCACTGGGGGGAAGTAAGGGTTGATTTGAGAGAGGAATGTATGTAGGTGAACCAGGTGACTGTGCAGAAACACCTGACTAACTGCCAGAAGCTTGAGTAGAGCTGGACGGTTGAGGCTGAGGTACGTGGTTTGAAGGAGCAAGATGGCCGAATTTCCACATAGCAGCGTCAAATAAAATATTATTAATATAATGTTTCGCGATGTGAGCTCAATTTTGCAACTCATTTACCACATGTACGTAGAAAAGTCAACCTGTTGTGAAGCTGCTTGCATTATTTTATATGCCTCATCTGCTCTTCTGTCATCTTCATCCCGAGTAGGTGGTGCTGTGTGATATATGCTTCTTTTATTTTGGAGATTGCTTTCTAAATTGATCTTCTGCCGATTGCGACGTCGACTCATGTGGTTTTATTAATCGCTGTGACTCGTGCTGCTGGTGGTTATCTGTAGATTGTTTAAGAGTTGTTTGAGATGCTATGCTGTTTGGCAGTATTTGACTTTCGTGATCAGCCTAATCATTTTCTGACTGAAAAATAAATAAGAAATACATAGAAAATAGTGATAAATACATTTAGGTTCATTGTTTCAGGTGCCAAACACGGATAATGGTTGGAGGGAAATTAGCAGAGAATTCAATGTAATGCGGGATTTACCTCACTGCGTTCGATGTGTCGATGGCAAACACGTCGTCATGCAGAATCCTGATAATGCGGGAAGTATGTACCTTAATTAAAAAGATGGAAAAGAATAAGCTTGGCAAGTCCTGAACCTCTGCCAGGACGCCACATGAAGCAGCCATATGTTATCTTGGGGGACGATGCTTTTGCCCTGAGTGAACAATTGATGAAGCCATTTCCTGGCCTTCAATTGGATAAAGAGTCCAAAATATACAATTACAGGCTCAGCCGTGCTCGCCGTGTCATCAAAAACACGTTTGGATTAATGTGCTCCGTATTTCGTGTGTTTCGAAAACCATTACTGTTGAATTTAGAGAACGCAAAAATTGTCACACTCGCGTGCTGTTATTTGCATAATTTTCTGAGAAAATGAGGAAAAATCTAGGAAACTGTATACATCTCTTGGAAGTATCGACTGTGACAGACAGGATGGATTTGGTTATGCCTGGGACATGGAGAAACATTATTCAAGGAGATACTGGATACTGGTATAATGCAACTTCAAAGACTTCCTAGAAGACCGACAGAATGTGCGAAGTCTGTTAGAGAGGAGTTTAAAGCATATTCCAGTACACAAGATGGAAGAGTGCCTTGGCAGTGAAGCAAAATGCTCCCACAGTTCGGTTCTACCAGATCCGGACTTTTTCTTTCTATACCGATGGAAGGTGGTTCGCAGATTTTTTATTCTTTCCTTCAAGTCTTTTGCCGAGCATTCATAGTTTTGAGCTAGTTCCTCCCACACCTTAAACTTTTTACTATTGTCTTTATATGACGGATTACGCGAATCCCACAAAATTCTGTTTTCGTGGTAATCTTCTGTTAAAAACTTCACCCTGTCTTGATTCCAAGGCATTGCGCCGCATGCAAACAAGCAACTCGTCGAATAAACAGGGTAACTTGCAGCATGCGATCGCGCCGCATGCGGATTATTTGCCAATGAGGCCATTAGTTGCCTCAGTATGAAACCGCCTTAAGCCATTACTAATCTTATGTCACTCCTAATTATTCAGGGGTATGTTTTCGATAGGTTTTGCAACGAGGAGCACATGCTTATAGAATGCGTGGCATAATTCTAAAACAAACCGAAAACATATTTAAGTTAAGGTGAATAGAATCAATGGTATTTCTATTCCCTCCAAATTGAATGAAAAAGTTAGGTTAGAGATAAAAACTAACAATGCAAAAAAATTGTATATATATTCGCAAACGTACAAGTAAATTTGTTGTTGGAATCTATTAGGGCAAACTTGGAGAAATTTAAAATATCTTACTTGTTTCTTTGATAGCTTACGAATTAAAGATTTTCCTGTAAATCAAATCATCAGGTGTAATCTAACAGGCGGTTAAAACAAGTGTTCCTATATGTTCAGGGTTGTCGCCGAACTTCGAAAACTTGCTTTCGCGCAACTCATTAAATACCCGGTAGTGGCTACGAAGCCGACTCAGTAGACGTTTCCCGTACCACATCAGAGGGCTTCAGATTTGCGCGCGCATTACATTGTTGACAAACACCATCTTTAGGGTCTAGCCAATTGCTGTCAACTGGTCCGTAGCTCAGTGGTTGGGTGCTTTTTAATATTATGTGTAAAAAGTTCTTTCTGTTACTTGGGCATGCCTTGGGTTAGTTTTGGTTAATTTCTGTTATATCTCTATATACGTTCATGTTTCGATTCACCACAGTTTTCTGGTACCTCCGGTACCAATCGGCACGTGCTATTCAATAATATTACCTAAGCTATTATGATCAAGTGGGAACTTTCCTATCTAAATAATTAATCTGAAAAACCTAGGGAATACCCCGTTCCCTGCAGACTAATCCAATCTAAAACCATCTCACTTTCAGCGATACACTTTCACTCCAGCCGATGTAAACCCAGTCATTGGGAGCGCTCGGTTCCTCGCTTTCCGTAAACTAGACCACGCGGTCGATGACGTAATCAGCCGAACGCGGCGTGGCGGTTTAACCTTCATAGTAAAACAGTTATCAATGAACTTTAGTTTGTCGTAGGTGTTCACACAGGTGTTTCGCCTTTCCGCTATCATGTGTGTTAGATATAATGGATAATCGGTACCACTTGACCGGACTGGTACATTTTTATGATACAGGATGGCCTCTCCGTATGTCCATATAAATTGTGTAGTTTGGGTTAGTTCTAGAGTATGAAATGTTGGACAAGGCGACACGAAGCTCCCTACGAAGTTAGTTGTTGAGGGTATTATAGTTAAAGGCATCAACAAAGAGAGCTATAATGGCCAGTTTATCAACACCCAGTCAAATTAACGAGTTAGTTCTGGTTAGGCTTGCCCCTTAGATTATTTACAAAAACAGCTGTTAACGCATTGCTCTAATTCTAGCCGCAATGTTGCCCCACAGAATTAGAGTTCTCCTTATGTAGGCTAATATTAATGTGAGGTCAAGTATAGCTTCAGAGAGAGAATTTCACCAAAAAGTCCCAAAATTTAAATTTTAGGCTAGTTTGGGTTAGTTGGGTCTACTTGCTCGATTTTTCCTATAAATACTGAAATTTCACTTAATTTTAAAGCCTAAAGTGCAAAAAGTCAATTTAATTATTTTACTTACTTCATTTTCCCTTGCAACATATAGACAAGAAAAAAAATCGAAGGTTGGCAGCACTGTCTCGAGGTTATTGATATTGAAGTTCAGATGTAGGTATCAAGGGTGCTGCCGATCCACGCTCATGATATATTGGATTAGCTGTACATGATGTAGAACTCGATATGTTTTCCTCATGGTTGTCTACAATCTAGAATCATTTACGGAAAAATCAGAAGAGAGGTAATTGTTTGAAGGCATACAAGAACTGAGAAGTTATCTGTTGCATAAAGACTTAATAATGTGAAAACTGAATTATTTATGGAAATAGCGAAATTGTTTTATAAAAACACTATGCAGAATTTTTTTGGCAAGACAGCAATTTCTGCGTTTAGGGGAACAAAATTAATGTAGGTTGGCAACATTGTCTCGTGGTCATTTAAGTGCAAACACAGAGTATCAAGCGTGCTGCCAATTTAGAACCAAACAATGTTGACAGCTATTTATACTGTAGGAACGCAATATTTCTTTGGTACTGATTGGCCTGAACCCTCCCATGTTATCGTTTTACAATAAGTAAACTAAATCTGTGAAAAATATACAACACAGACAAATAAATAATTTTGTTGTTGTAGTTATGTATTCTTTAAACTTAATTATTGTAATTTTTTCTGCGAAATCAAAACAATAAGCATTTTCTTGAAATTTGGTACTGTAAGTAGTTTTGGGAACACGCGAATATGGGTACTTCCTATATGTGTCAACTGAGTGGGAGGCCCTTTTTTACCGATTACTTGGGTTTTTACGATTTCCTGGACAATTCCTGGCTTTTTTAATAATACTATAGAAAATGTTACTTTTCACATTTATCGTCAAACCTTTTGTTTTTATATAATTTTTCATTCCAGGAATGAATTTTATGCTCAGGTACTTTACTCTTTACAGTTGGCTTCTTGGTACTCCATTTAAACCCATTTTTGCTCTAAATATATTCCGGTAATGCAGCACAATCACGTGGAATTTTATTGTTATTGAGCTGATATGTTTACCGCCTCGCGTCTTTGCGGCAGTACGAAAACATCATCGTCTGAGATATTTTCTGAATCTAAACTATCTACAATAAGTTCATAAACTGATTCGACGACAGAAGTGTCCTTTGTCGACTATGCGTCTTTTTCCTCTTCTGCAATTTCCGCACGACAACGTAATGCCTTTTCCTCGTAACCAGAATCATTACTACAAAAAAAAATTCTACATCTTCTTGAGTGGATGTAAGTCTCATGCTTCCCTTGCACAAGTGAAATAGAAACTATATGTGCGAAAAGTTGGAATAAAGCTGAATACCGATATGAAGCATGCGTATGCTAAATAGTACGTTATTAGAAGTACGTGCTAACCAGACACTGAAGATGGCAATGCGGTATAGAAGTATGTGTCTCACAGGTATTGTGTATACAGGTTAAAAGTTGATAATTTAAGTTCCGATTTTTATAAAAGATACAATTTTGTTTGTTTTTTAAATCAGTTGAATGGAGATTTTCTTGAATTTATACCTACGAGATTCAGTAAGAAGTGATGATATATGTAATAAACACTCCATTCCCAATTAAGGTATATTAAAACTTATTTTTCATCATAATATTCATCCAAAGCTGTTGCTTTTCAATTTTCGCTACAAGCTCTTTTGCACATAAGGCCATCTAGTTTTGCTTCATCATAATCATCATCATCATCATCTAATACCTCGATTGTTTTTAACGTTTCAATAAATACATCATATAATTGGCCAATATTTTTTATACCTTTCAATGGAAAATCATGCATCGGCATCAAGAATGTAGAAATTATTATTCACCTGGAAGGAACGCTCTCAAGTTCAAGCAAGGTTAAATATCCCAGGCCTGGATAACGAAATTCGCCGCCGGATGAGTGGAATGGGTATATTAGATATAAAATGGCTATGTCGAGCTCAGATCAATGCACTGTGGCAATACTTCCGCACTAAAGCTAATGAGAATGCCATGTCCCAAACCATACGTAAAGCAGATTCTAAAAGGAATCTACTTTACCTAAGGGACCGGGAATATGTAATAGATGGCTAAACGCATGCAATCAGCAATTAAATGCAAAGAGAAAAAAAAAGGAGAAGCATGGAACTCGTCCACATCATCTCGATCAAGAATAAATAGATAGTCAGGTCTCTAACCAATGACTGTGAACAATCCGAGACCCTGTAATATCCACTAACATCTACCGGATAATAAAAGAGCCTGAAGTGGTTGTGAAATTCGGAAGATGAGAGGCAGTTAATGAGAATTTAGAACATAATATTACAAGGATTTGCAGGTTTACAGATTTTCAGTTTTGAAAGAGTAGCTCTTCGGCCTATTAGTCACTGCGACACACAGGATCTATAGTGACTCTCTCCTATAATATAAAGCATTGTCTAGTTTTGTCTCTCTGATCAGACTCAAAAGCTTCGATAGTGGCTCCTTGGCGTAACTTGTTGCATTTGGAAACGCGCTCTCGTTAAACCTTTGCACTGGCACAATTCGTGAGCCGCCGTTTCATCATCTTCCTGGCAAGACCTAGACTCACTGTTTCATCTTTTCAGACGGCAGTGCAGTGGCCTCTTAGTAGAGTCACCATTATTCTAACAGCTGTTAATTTGGCCGATGAGTTTCCCAGAACTTCCTTGGCCTGTCTTTGTCCCGGTATGTGTGTCCACCATTTTCAGCATTCTCCTTCTGCCCACTCTTTAATAGATATTTTGGCAATAAGTCTGGTCACGCCACAAAAAGTTTCTGGTCCAATCATTCACCTTGACACGCCTTCTCGAGCTATTGCGTAAGAAACCCTTCGTACCCATGATAGGGTTACCTTATGCTGACTTCCTATCTCGGTTAGAACCTCATGACAGTCCATAACTAACTTTGAAGTTTATTTTTTGGATCCCACCGCTTGACTGTTGGAATAGCGACTTGGTTTTGTTGTTTGTTGCGCATCCTCTTCTTCTTAGGTTTTAATGCATATCAATGCAAAGAGAGCAACAAAAAGAGAAGCATGGAACTCATCCACATCATCTCGATCAAGAAGCAATATAGTGAGGCCTCTAACCAATGGGTGTGAGCAATCTGAGACCGTGTAATATCCACTAACATCTACCGGAAGTACATAATAAAAGAGCCTGAAGCAGTTGTGAAACTCGGAAGATGCGTGGCAGTTAATGAGAATTTAGAACATATTACGGGGATTTGCAGATTTACAGATTTTCAGCTTTGAAAGAGCAGCCCTTCGGCCTATTTGTCACTGCGATTTACAGGATCTAATGTAACTCTCTCCATATTATAAAACATTTTCTAGTTTTGTCTCTCTGATCAACTCCAAAGCTTCGATAGTGGCTCCTCGTTGTAACTTGTTGGATTTGGTTTGGATGAGCTGGGCAGCTGGAAACGCACTCTCGTTAAACCTTCCCACTGGCACAATTCGTGAGCCGTCGTTTTTCTTCCACTCCCATCGGGCTTACTTACCCTTTCAGACGGCAGTGTAGTGGTCTTTTAGTAGATTCACCATTATTCTAACAGCTGCTAATTTGGCCGATGAGTTTCCCAGAACTTCCTTGGCCTGTCTTTGTCCCGGTATGTGTGTCCACCATTTTCAGATTTCTCTTTCTGCCCACTCTTTAAGTTAATAGATATTTTAACAATAAGCCTGGTCACCCCACAAAAAGGTTCTAGTCCAATCATTCACCTTGACACGCCTTCTCGAGCTATTGCGTAGGAAAGCCTTCGTACCCATGATAGAGTTACCTTATGCTAACTTCCTATCTCGGTTAGAACCTCATGACAGTCCATAACTAACTTTGAAGTTTATTTTTTGGATCCCACCGCTTGACTGTTGGCGTAGCGACTTGGTTTTGTTGTTTGTCGCGTATCCTCTTCTTCTTAGGTTTTAATGCATATCAATGCAAAGAGAGCAACAAAAGGAGAAGCATGAAACTCATCCACATCATCTCGATCAAGAAGCAATATAGTGAGGCCTCTAACCAATGGCTGTGAGCAATCTGAGACTGTGTAATATCCACTAACATCTACCGGAAGTACATAATAAAAGAGCCTGAAGCAGTTGTGAAACTCGGAAGATGCGGGGCAGTTAATGAGAATTTAGAACATATTACGGGGATTTGCAGGTTTACAGATTTTTAGTTTTGAAAGAGTAGCCTTCGGCCTATTTGTCACTGCGATTTACAGGATCTATAGTAACTCTCTCCATATTATACAGCATTGTCTAGTTTTGTCTCTCTGATCACACTCCAAAGCTTCGATAGTGGCTCCTCGGTGTAACTTGTTACACTTGGTTTGGCTGAGCTGGGCAGCTGGAAACGCACTCTCGTTAAACCTTCCCACTTCCACAATTCGTGAGCCGCCGATTTTCTTCCACTCCCATCGGGCTTACTTACCCTAGCAGTGCAGTGGCCTTTTAGTAGATTCACCATTATTCTAACAGCTGCTAATTTGGTCGATGAGTTTCTCAGAACTTCCTTGGCCTGTCTTTGTCCCGGTATGTGTGTCCACCATTTTCAGAATTCTCTTTCTGCCCACTCTTTAAGTTAATAGATATTTTGGCAATAAGCCTGGTCACCCCACAAAAAGGTTCTGGTCCAATCATTCACCTTGACACGCCCTCTCGGGCTATTTCGTAGGAAAGCCTTCGTATCCATGATATGGTTACCTTATGCTGACTTCCTATCTCGTTTAGAGCCTCATGAAAGTCCATAACTAACTCTGAAGTTTATTTTTTGCATGTCACCGCTTGACTGTTGGAGTAGCGACTTGGCTTTGTTGTTTGTTGCGCATCCTCTTCCTCTTAAGTTTTAATGCATATTTTTCTATTTTTTTTATGGCAAGTGGTACACACACTAAAGGGAGATCCTATGGCGCTCGACGAGCGGTGTGTATGCGATGATGTTGATTGACACGGTTCTGGAATAGTTGTAGGTTGTAATTAGGGGGAAACAAATGTCCTGGGAGTGAGTTCCACAGTGATGCAGTGTGCCAGACAAAGGAGTTCTTATAAAGCGATATTCTAGGTTTTTCTAGTTGTACGACGAACTGGTGCGCTCTTGCCGTCTGTCGTGACTGTCTGACAGGCGTTGCCAGGGGCGGAAAGAGGCGGGACAAATCTTGGAAATATCTGCCGTAAAAGTATCTGTAAAACAGGGCCACATATCTGCGGTGTTCCAGAGTATCCAGATTCCAGGTCAACTCCGGGTCGCCGACGAGATGCACAGCTCTCCTCTGAATGAAATCCAGCAGCTTTAGGGTGTGCTTCGGTGTGGCACCCCAGAGGTGTGAGTAATATTCTAATCACGGTCTTATTTGCGCTTTGTTGAGCGGGAGCAACTGCTACGGTGTATACCGTTTTTTGTTGCGAAATAGCGCGCCAAGCTTCTGGGAGGCCGACTTTGCGATGCTAGCAACGTGGTCATGCCAGGATATATTGCTGTTGATCGAGACACCCAGTAGTCCAATTGTCGAGGATAAAGGAATGGTCGATCTTGCCATAATGATATCAGGGCCCGCCGATTTGGCCCTCATGGTAAACGTGGCTACTTGGTTCTTTGCTGCATTGAACTAGACCAAACCTCTGTCACCCCAAATTTGAACTTTCTCGAGGTCTTGATTAATTGCTGTAATCTGCTCCTGTCTGCGGTGATAAGTCTCAGTCGCTGGTAAAGGTTTTTCTGATCTAAATTGGGAGACAAGGGTACTGTCATCTGCAAAACTGTAAACAGGATTTTTCGTTTCGGTTAGTATTGCAGTATTGTGCCCTGAGGTACGCCCGCGCTAATGGTGAATGTGTCTGAGATGTGCCCATCAACTGCAACGTGCAGAGATCGGTTCTTAAGGAAATTGGCAAGCCAGCTGCCTTTAGTGTGTGTGCCCTTGCCATAAGAAATGATCTACGCGGTCTATACTGTAAGGCATTACAAGGAAGCAAAGATAATACACTGTTAACTGACTAAAGGTCAAAAACTTGTATTAACAGAAGTAACAAAAGCAAACCTACTGAAGTATTAGAAAATAGCAGCCACCGGCTATACTGGAGCCGTGGTATCGGAACAGGTATTAACATAAATGCCAATAGACATGATATTATAATATATTATTGATATCGAGGTGCCGATCAACCATTATCTCCAAATCACCTATGCCACTAAGACCAACAAATATCTGGATCGAACAGATGTAGAAAGTGAAGACCGTCAGGATCTATCTACCCATTAACAATATTATCAACTGGAATTTTTCCGAAGATGCTAGTAAACCATCTGGAGAATTTAAGAACAACAGCCTCTCTAATACCATTTATAAAAAAAAAACAGTGATACTAGATTCTTGTCAGACACTTCCTTAATACGGAACAGGTGAAAGTGTTATCCATGAGAAATTTGGAACAGTTAATACTAATTAATAATAATAATAATAATAATAGGATTTATTTTCGGGGTCCAAGATACGTGCCATTACCTATCTAATGGGTACAAATCTTAATACAAGAAGGATCCATTGAACATCATAATTTTAAGAATTATCATTGCCTCAAAAAATATTGTTTTTAAATGATAAACTTCCATTTTATTTCTTGAATCAGGAAAACGTTCCATGGAAAGTAATATAACATAGTTCTTTTAAATGATCTGAGCATAACCTTTAACCAAAGCCAGATGAGATGATAGATGAAGGTGATAAGGGCTGAAAATAGGTCATCTGGAGTTGGTGTATTCATTTGGTGCCATGCCCTCTCACTTTTACTACTACTACTATAACTTCAACTTGTTCACTTCTTGTGGATTTAAGAAGGCATATTCACGAATTTAGTGACAAAGGTCACCTCAACTCTGGATATATTGTAAAGGAAGATTTTTCTTATTGGAAGTTAATCTTAGAGCAGAGGAGATAGTAAAATATCTATTAAGGGTACAAAATCGACTTGTTCATTCGATGAAATATGCTAACAAAGAATTCATACAACTAAAAACTTAATGATGAGAACTAATGATTTGGACAGAAATAAATAGGAAATAAGATGAAATTTCCTAATACTGTTCGTTCCTGTATACCGTTTTATTTCAGACTGACACCACGAGCGATTTGCAGACCGACAAAAGATCGAAAGGACACAATAAATTAATTTTTTATCCCCATCAAGTTAGACAGAATACGTATAAAAAGTGTCTAATCCTATTAAATGGCGAGTTTTTTTTTATGAGTTTAATATGTATTAGGTCCGCATTTTAATGAGGAGTATTATGTTTCGGATCGGCTAGACGAGGTTTATGATCCTTTTTGGCACACCAGTTAATTGTTTTAATGTTTGTCGAAAATAAAATCAGCAAATAAGTATGAATTTATTTAAATATGCTCAGCTAATGAAGTCACTTATATCGTTTATTTTGAAGGCTTATTAATCTGTGGTGATGTAATGAAGCAGTAAACAGGCAGTTTATAGTAATATTTGTTTACTTGCATCTATTATAGAATTGAAAGTAACTTGTCACTTTCAAATAAATCTTACACTCGCAAACAGCTAACTTTCCAAGACCATTTCCTCTCACCTTTACTCCTCCAGAATTCATGTTCAAATATTGAACGAGGTTACTAAAAAATACGAATTAATATTCATCTAAAAAGTTGTACAGAAATAAATGATATATGAGAAATGGTAGGCGAAGGTCGCTGCAACTTAAAATTAATATAGGAGAAATGATGTTAAAAATTTATTGCGAAAAGGATACAGTGACTATCTTAAGTTGAACCGAACTTAATATGGAGTGTTAATTTGAAAAATGTTTCGACACAGTTAAATTATCGTTTAAAACCTAAAGTAATTCGCTGACTGATATACGAAGCGAGTCACTAGTTTTGGTACCTTTTGTGACATGGCTTCCGCAAGCACAGATCAACGGGAGATCTTCTAACTTACGTGACCTACCTGTGGACCAAAGCTATCGAGAGCTACGGCGAATCTCGTGCAGTGGCTCTCCAATATCCAAAGCATTTGATATGGTGTAGCATGACGGATTGTCAAGCAAATTGACAGCATACGGACTACCATCAAAACTGCTTCTATGGCTTCCCAATTTCTTAAAGGATCGAAGCATTCGAGTTGGTATTGATGGACATCTCTCGGAGGAATTTAAAATCAATGCCGGAGTTTCTCATGGGTGTATATTATCTCTCACAATGTTCCTGCTCTATATCAACGATCTCTTAGATACGACAAGCAATAATTCTATTTACAGCTTTGCAGACGACAGTACTCTTATATCTTCATTCATAACGCTCACTCCAATGAACCCTGCTGATTCCCAACGCCCTCGTGGAATGGGGTGAGGAAAACAATGTCCAGTTTAACGCAGGAAAGACTCAAGCAGCTATCTTCTCAAAAAAAGCAAACACCGCAGGATCTGACTTATTAATGAAAGGACAAACACTGAGTTTTATTTTTCGTCCATTTAACTCAATACATGAGATAAAATAAAAAGTAAAACACAATTTTCTGGTTATTTACCCAAAGCTTATAGTACTTTCATGGGCTGGAGCAAACTTGAACCATGACTTTCTCTTCGATCTCACTGCGTTTCGTGGCTGCAATATAAATTTGTCATCTTTTATACCAATCAATTTTTATTGACAATTTTTGCCAATTACTCACAGAAACTCTCTTAAGAAGAGTCGATGGGATACTAGGACATCCTCGTAAAATACCTAAAATCAGTCACCACCAACATGAATAATCACTGAACCGGATCTAAATTTAAATTACAGTACCTACATCAGTCATATAAATAAAACACCAGCCATGTCAATAAACATGATTTGCTTGTCGGGCATCGAAAATCCTATCGGATATTTTGATCTGAAATTTTTACCGAAGGTTATAGTTTTTGTGCTATGCACGTTTGCGAAACATCTAAACTCTAGTCACCTTTCAGACGTGAATAACCTTAGTTATTCAATAATTTTTGATATTATCTGGGCTTGTTAAAAAAATGGTTTCGCGGTATTTTCCTTTCCTTTGTGACTACATTATATGTCTTCAGGTTGCACAATTTAACGCAATTTCACCATGGTGTATTAAGGGAAGGTACTAACTGTAGATATATACGAATACCCATAAATAGTATATAGATGTGCACCTTAAAATTGTAGCAAGGTAAGAGTGCCTAAGGACTAATAAACTATGAGGGCAATTAACCGTCTGGTCAAGTATACAAAAAACTAACCCAAATATATCACAAAATTCAAAATTATATTGACGAACACAACAGTCATAGAATTGGGTTGCTGTGGACAGCCATATTTGGGCGCTCAGCAATTAAAAGGCATTTTATATTAAAACATTCTTGATGACAACGACCTATATACATATGTTTGAAGGAAGATTTCTAATTGACTCCGGAACGATATAATAAAATTGAAGCTGTACATTTTTTTTGATGATTTACTTAAGATATATATCTAGGTGGTCTAGTAATTAAGGCTGTAGAACAGGTTTTATAACCATGATTAGCCTGAATTTATTTTTATGAATGTCTAAAAGTCGATAAAATATGCACAACGACGACAATGTAATTTTTTTCAAATTTATGAAATATAATCTGCAATAGTCCCGGAGTTTAGCACCAGCAATCATCCGAACAGCCGTCTTCAGCAGTCTAAATATGGACAAAGCACAAGAAGATTGAGTCCAAAAGATAGTTCCATAAGATATTTGGGAATGAAAATGAATAAAGTTACAAAATGAGCAATGGCTCACCATTTCTCTTAATTGATGAAAATATACTAATTTATTTAGTAAAATGTATATTTTAAAAACGGTGACAAGTAAAAACTATTTGTTATGACAAACTAAACCTTAAACTATCAATGTCTTTTTGTAAATGCTGGTTAACACACCTTGCTAGGTAAAAATTAAGGGTACTTCAATACTTTCCCTTGTTAATTAGATTTACAAAAGTCCTAATTGGCCCCTTAAAATTTGTAGACGAATCTTCGCTAAAGGTTTCGTTAGAAGACCAACTGTTGCTCTGTAGGAATTTGCTTCACAGCTATAGAACCTTCTAATACTTTTTCTCGTACAAAAAAGTGTCTTATACTAATATGCTTGGCCCTACGGTGCAACTCTGGATTATGAGCTAACTTAACTGCTGCTGAGTTGTCCACTTGCAGAATGGGAACGTCTCTAAGTTGCCAAATTTCTTGGAACAATCTCTTCAACCAAATCAATCCTTTTGTAGCTTCACTAGCTGCAATTAATTCTGCTTCTGTAGTTGAAGTTGCGACTATGCCTTGACGTTGACTTAGCCATGATATTGCTCCATGGGAAAAAGGTAAATACTACTCCTGAAGTTGATCTCCCAGTATCTGAACAACCTCCAAAATCTGCATCACTGCAGCCTTCGATCTTGGGATTTTTTGCTGATCTATACAAGATACCTAAATCCTTTGTACCAGCAAGGTATCGTAAAACTCTTTTTGCACAAATGGCATGTTCTTGGTTAGGATTTTCTAAAAATCTTGACAAATAACCCACACTATAGGCTATATCTGGTCTGGTCCGAACCATTAGGTACATTAGAGCTCCTATGACTTGTCTGTAAGGAAAATCTACTGGTGTTGAATTTTCACTCTGTATGGTGCTTTCAGGTGGTTTAGGCATCGGAGTTGATACAGGTCTACATTGGGAAAAACCAAACTTTTCTAGTACTTTTTCTGTATAGCTTCATTGGTTTATTCTTATGCCTTCTTCTACTTCTCAAGCTCCAAGCTTAAGTAATAACTTGCTTCTTTAGACGTTATCTTGATTTCTTTTCCTAAATCTGCCAAAAGAATGTCTAATTCTACTCTAGACGAAGCCACAATCAATCCATCGTCCACGTACAAAGTAAGGAACATCTTTTCTCCATTACTTTTTCTTATGTACAAACATGGATCAGCTTCACTTACTTTAAAATTTACTTTTAAAAGGAAATCATTGAATCTCTTATTCCAACATCCAGGTGCTTGTTTTAGGCCATATAAGCTACGCTTTAACTTATAAACCTTTTTGGAATCATCATGATAACCTTCTGGCTGATCCATATATAGAGTCTCTTCTAAATTACCATATAAAAATGCTGTCACAACGTCAAACTGTCGTAAGTACATCTTCTCACTAGCTGCAACACTCAAAACGGATCTTATTGTGAATAACTTGGCTACTGGACTAAATGTTTGATTGAAATATATGCCTTGGCGCTGAGCAAAGCCTTTTATTACTAGTCTGGCTTTAAACATCTGGATTTATCTTTACTCGGTAAACCCACTCACAGGGAAGAGCTTTAAATCCATTTGGCAAATCTGTGTGCTCCCAAGTCTCATTTTCTATAAATGAACTCATTTCTCTGTCCATAGCTTTCTTCCATTCATTTCTTTCCCTGGTTTTAAGCGCTTCTTTATATGTTTGAGGAGTCTCAATCGTGCATACTAACTCTTCAGCTAGGTGAATGCATTCTTCATAACGATCAGGGCATTTTAAAGTTTGACGATTTCTTAAATTGTATGAAGAACTTTCTTCCTCACCTTCACTTTCTTCCACATCTTCTATCTCAGTTTCCAAATTTCTATCTTGTACACCATCCTCTTCTTGCTGTTCTGATAACTCTTCTACAATCTGTGATCTAGTTTCATTCGTATTTCTATCTTGCGATCTCATGGGAAGTTCGATATATCTATCTGTACTTTTCTGGTCTGTAGAGCTTATGGGTACTTCTTTACATACTTTTAGTTTCTCTTGGAACTTAACATCTCTTGAAACAAAAACTCTATGTTTCTCTTTTATCCAAATTCTTTAGCGTTCATCACCATCATAACCTACTAGATAGCCTTGGTCTTTTTCCATACCATAACTCATACGGACTATCGTTTTCTACTGTAGATTTACCAGTTCTGTTTAGTACATAGATGGCTGTGTTGACTAATTCTGCCCATAGTCCTGGTGGAAACTCAATTTCTGGATTGGAAAACTTAAATGTTCTAGCCATTTCTATCGTTGTTGTTGTTCTGTTTTCTCGTTCACTACCGCCATTCTGTTGAGGTGTATATGGCGCTGTTAGTCTTATCGTTATACCTTTACTTGTTAGTAACGATCTAACCTCATTATTGTCAATCTCTCCACCTCCATCTGGCAATAATTCTTTTATCGAATGACCTGCGTTTTCTACCAACTGCAGCATATCTTTTAATCTATCCGTAACTTCGGATTTCTCTTTTAAAAGATAACTAATTCTAAACTGCGTATAGTTGTCTTTAAAAATTAAAACGTACCTGTACTTTTGAAATGATAAATCAAAAGGTCCCACTAAATCAGCTGATATTAACTCTGCAGGTTTGGTAGCTCTCTCTCTTGTACCAAAAGGAAGCCTATGCAGCTTTCCATTAATACATGCTTCACAGAGTTCTTGGTCCATTTTGACTTTGATTCCCATCTCTTTCTTAAGTTTTGCTCTTACGTACCTCTTGTCTTGGTGTCTCCATCTCTCATGATACAGTTGTAACATCGATTTATCAGTATCTGCAATACTACAGTGAACCTCTGCTTCTGGAATGATCGGATTCATTTTAATCTTGTACAATCCTCGACCAACCTCTCTGGTTCCTGTTAATGCCTTATTTCCAGTTTTAAACGTACATTCTGTTGACGTAGACGTAAAAATACTGTCATCTATATTTCTATCATGTGCTGCTAGAACTGAAAATAGATTTTTCGATATCTGAGAAACATACCATATGTCGTTCAAGTTAAGCAAATCTTGTTTTCTATTTTTATTGGAATACAGAAATTGTATTGTACCTTTTCCAACTGCTCCTAACATCTCGTTTCCTGCAGCTCTTATATTACATGGATTGTCAAACTTCTGAAAATTGACGAAATACATGGGTGTATTTGTAACATGCCTGGTTGCGCCATTATCTACCCACCAAACTGACTCATCATGCTCTGTGATCATAACTTCATCTAAAGATAACAATGTCATATTTGCATCTTCTTTAGTCTTCACATATGATGTCTTTTGTTTGTTCTTAGGCGGCTTACCATCAGCAATCCACTTTTTACAATTACGTACCCAGTGACCCAGAGCCTCTTGTTCACTGTTGCCATCCTTACTCTTGGCAAAATTTCTCTCAAACATGCAAAGCTGTACTGTCAAATCATCTAATGTCTTACTCTTGTCACTGTCATTTGAAAGCAGCATCCAACTTGTCTTAAAAGTCTTGAACTCTTCTGGTAAAATATGTAAAACTTTACAAACTACCATTAACTCTGGAAGTGTGTTTTCCTTCTTTAATGCTAAACCGCTGTTTAACTCAGAAAACAGGCTCTTGAAACTTGGCAATATGGGTCGACACATCTTCGTTCGCTGTCCAGTTAAAAGCAAAGAAATCTGTACAAAGCTTAAATAACTGATCCTTAGCTGATGCTTCAAAGAGATCTTTTAGTGAGAGCCACGCATCATGGGCTGTGATTTTGTCCATGATCTTTTGATATACATTATCAGTTATTGCGCTTGTGATCATTGACTTAGCATAACTATTAGCCTTACGGTACAAATCAGAATCCTCTTTGAATTTCTTCTTTTGACCTTCTGTTGCTTCCTCTCCAAGCGGTTTGGGCTTCTTTAGCTTGCCATCAATAACATCTAACGCATCTTCATAATAATCTAGCATATCCCTCATTTTGTTCTTTCATATTGGCTAGTCGGTCTCACTTGTTAATGGTTTGATATGTTTCACTGGATCCATACTTTCAATCTTTTGTACTAAATAAAAAATTCTGCCTTCAACTAAATCTTCTAACTTAGGTAACCCAAACTAACCCATAACATGATGAAAATATACTAATTTATTTAGTAAAATGTATATTTTAAAAACGGTGACAAGTAAAAACTATTTGTTATGACAAACTAAACCTTAAACTATCAATGTCTTTTTGTAAATGCTGGTTAACACACCTTGCTAGGTAAAAATTAAGGGTACTTCAATATTAATTTTCTAATTCTTGCCCTGCTTATGGAAAAGAATGAAAAAGATATCCACTAGATGAATAAAGACACCAAATTTTAAACCCAAACCGTACAGGCTTACTTTTAAAAAATATTTTACACGAGTGCCGCCCAAAATATGGTACCATCTGTTCTTCTATGGATAAATTGTGCCCAAAGAAACCAATCTGTATTTTTTTTTTCATTTAGGATATTTAGAAAAGGGCGTACTTTTGAAAACTTATCAGTTTTATCTAACTTTTCATTGTCAGAAAGATGTAAGATTTGTTTGATATTTTGGAATCTGTTTCTACTCATTCAATTCTTTACAAGATTTACACCTTTATCTTCATCGATGGAACAATAAAGTCTCATTTGGGGAAGTTTATGATATCCCGAGAAAAGAAGAATGCCAATAAAATTTTAAATATCTGCTTCCTTCAATGAAAAGTTATGACGGTTACTATCCTTAGCATATTTTATCGTAAACTCAAATATAAAATTGACAACTTCGTCATCAAAAAATGGGGTCTTCCGCCATGCAATTTTTTTTTACTTTTCTTCATTTTGAAATTCCACTGAGGTGGGGTAGTGAGTATATTTTTGTCTCATCTTTTATCCATTTCACTTGAAGTGGCTCTTGACTGAGAGGTGCGGCTGCAATTAGTTTCATTCGTTTAGAAGCAAGTATTTCATCATCTGATGAGTCACACAAATCTGGTTGAGAAGGCTTCTTTGAATTTGAAGGACCCGCTATATTTTGGCGCTCGCGGAAATCTCATTATCCAGTGGATCCCATTTTCCGTCTTGTAGGAACTTGTCTGAGGACCCCTGTATCTCAAATGTCCTGGCTATATCTTGAGGCTCCGCTGTTCCACGTAAGTTTGCTTCATCGTCAAACGTCTCTTCGTCGGTGAGGGTGTCGACCTCTGGTGGTATATATATACAGCATCAACATAACCTAAGAAAACACAATTTTTAAGACAAAATAAAAATATACTAGATTTTCAAAGAACATAAAACATAATTAATTTATATAAACTCCAAATATTATTGTAATATTTAGTATATAAAAGAAATATAACTTTCCTTCCCCATCAAATTCTTTTGCTACCTCCCTCCATAGCCTCACTTTGTGTAAGAAACCGCCTATAAGCCATTCTAAAAACGCTTTGCTAAAAATCCGTGAATCCATATAAACGATCTGTATAACACAAATTCTCAAATTAGACTGCAGGCTGCACACCGAAAAGAAACTCTCCTTTCAATCTTCATTTGGGTTCTGACAGGCTCAAACATAAAAGCTGACCGATTTTAGTTTATTGATTATTCCAGTGATGCTTTTCGCAAAGGTATATTTTATTGTATTTTTTATTTACCGCGATTTATAAAATTTATATTGTGACATTTTTGTCTTGAAGAATTAGAACTATACTCAGAGATGACAGCTTTTCAATTTTAAAAATAGGACTAAAAATATTTTAAAAAAAATTCTAAAATGATCACATTTTTTTTTCGTTTTATTTCCGAAATGTAAGAGCGTATTCTTTTTTGCTTTAGTAAAACTATAATTATTTTTGAATTGTATTGACTATCCATCATTGTTTTCTTTAAATGTATGAAAAGTTTTATAACAAAAAATAATATAAACAGCAAAAAAAATTGAATTTAATGTTGCGTAAACGCATCACTGGTACTGGGCCAAAATGGATTTTTTCAAACAATTCTCGGGAAACCAAGCCTCTATGTCAACCTTACGCTCATCTATTATATATTTCAGGTTTTCCTGAGATAGCGCCATAGATGTAAATGTTGTATCATCTGTATAACAAACACTCTTATTAGGCAACAACGATGTAAACAGATGATTAATATACACTTTAAACGGAAGAAGCTTCAGACCCCGCTTTGTAGTACGGAACACACTTCAGATATATCATCATATAGACTAACGCAGTTCTGGATGTTACGTAGGAACTCAATAAATTCAGGGGATGTCCTCTAACACCATAGCTTGATAGCTTGCTAAGTAAAGCTTGATGGGAGACACACACAAAGTAAGATACACATGCTTTCTCATTTTAAGGGCCTCAACTCCAGAACCTTGGCAACCGCATGAAGTATGCAATTTTAAACAATTTTTAATAATCATCCCAAATACCTTTCCAAAGTAGGAAACTATGGATATCGGATGATAACTTTTTACTTAGCCTGGTTCTCATTTTTTAAATAGAGGAACTGCCCTAGCTTTCTTGAAAGAGTGTGGAAATATGCTCTGTTAAATACATACATACATACATACATAAGCGGGGGTCCTACAACTTCTGCCGCATCCCGCATTTTGATCGCCAAACTCTCTTGTCTCTCCATAAATCCTCCTGGATTGCTCTATCTCTCATCGTTTGCATAATTCCGCTTATCCAAGTAGTTGCTGGTCTTCCACGATTTCTCTTGCTTTCTGGAATGTATTCTAAAGCACGTTTGGGCCATCTATTCTCGTTCATGCGTTGCACGTGCCCATACCATGTTAACTGTCGAGTCTCTATTCTTTCTGAGGTTTTATGAATTCTATTTGTTCTCCGTCTGATTTCATTATTTGGAATGTGATCTCTTCTTGATATGCGACAGGCCCTTCTTCCATCTTGACACAGTCTATCTTTCTTTTTGTCTTTTCTGTCATTGGCCAGCATTCTGCCCCATACGTTAGGATAGGCTCTACAACTGCTGTGTAGATTGTCATATTAGTTCTTAAACTAATTTGGTTGGACCAAAGTAATGCATTGAGGATATGTATCGTTCTCTGACCCTGTTGCACTTTGTGTTTTATGTCACGTTCTGAAGATCCTTTGTTCGAGATTAGGCTTCCCAAATATTTATATTCTTCGCACTTTTTTATTTTTCGCAATTCTAAATCTTGATCTTCGTCCCCCTCTCCTACTCGCATATACTCCGTTTTTGTCATGTTCATGCTCATACCCCATTTTTCGTATTCTTCATGTAGTTTCCTAAACATGTAATCTGCATCTTCTTCGCAGCTAGCCATTATTACCTAGTCATGCGCGAAGAACAGCCTCGTCAAACAGTGATCATTGATTTTTAGACCCATTCCTGAGCATTTCTGTTTTCACTTGCACAGTGCTTCTTGGATGTATATTTTGAACAGGGTAGGAGAAAGACAGCATCCTTGCTTTAGACCCTTCGTGACATTAAATGGTTTTGAAAGAGTATTTCCTGTCTTAACTCTGCTTTGCGGGCTCTTGTACATATTCTGCAATGCTCTTATATACGTTTTACTAAGGTCCGTCCTCGTCAAAACCTTAAATAAAAGTTTAAGAAGAACAGTATCGTACGCCTTTTCCAGGTCTATAAAAACGAGATGTGTTGAGAGGTTTCGAGCTGTCCGTTTTTCTATTAGTTGTTGAAGGGTAAAGTAATTGTCATTGCAGGATCTTCCCGCTCGAAAACCACCCTGTTCTTCTATTTCCATATATTGAGTTTCAATTCTTTTCTTTAGTATACGACCATACAACCATCCCACCGAGCTGGTTACACTGATACCTCTATAATTTCCACACTCTTTCCTATCTCCTTTTTTATATATCGAGTTAATGTAGGCTATATTCCATTCTCTCGGAATATCTTGGCCTTCAATCAGGCACTTATTGAAAATCTCTGCTAGTGCCTCCAATAGAGAATCTGTCCCATATTTCACCAACTCGATGGGAATGTTTCCCGGCCCTGAAGCTTTTCCGTTCTTCACTTCATTTAGCTCTTTTCTTATTTCTTCCTTATTTACTTCATGAACATCTATGTTCTCTACCTCCGTGGTACCTTCTAGCTCCTCTAAAAATTAAGGTCGGTTTTCAGTCAGCAGTGTTTTATAGTGCTCTTCCCATTTTTTATTTTGTATCAGGTTAATATTTCCCTCGTCTGTCCTCTCTTTTCTAAGGTTTCCAAGCCTGACTGACTCTAGTTCTTCCCAAGTATCTTTCCACCCCTTCACATTTTTGCTCCCACATTTCGTTTTTTCTTTTGGTAACTAATCTCTTTGTTTCTCTGTTCAGTCTAGTGTATACTTTCCTGTCTTCTGTGTCTTTTGTGGTAAGCCATGTTTGATACGCTTTCTTCTTATCGTTCACCGCTCTTTCTATTTCTTTACACCACCAGTCCGGATTTTCATGCTGGGCTGTTTCCTTAAACCCTAGAGCTTCTTTCGCAGCCTGCTGAACGCATTCTTTAACATTCTGATATTGTGCTTCAGCTGTTTCCCTTCTATTTAAACCTGTTAGTTTTGATGCTAGTCTTTGCTCTGTTAAATACAGGTGTTAAATGGGCAAGTCAAAGGCTTCACAAAGTGTATAACTATTTGCTTAATAATATTACTATTCATATCAAAGCTATTAAATTTCTTAAGGTATCCAATGGAACATATAGTCAATCAGCAGCTACTCAAGTACCTCGAGACCAACCGAATAATTAGCGATAACCAATCGGCTTCCGCAAACAGAGATCGACAGGAGATATATTGGCCTATGTCACTCATATATGGAGTAGGGCAATTGAGAACTACGAAGAGTCTCGAGCAATTGCGTTGGATATTTCGAAGGAATTCGAAAAGTTTGGTATGATGGATTGGCTCAACACACTACCGTCCTTCTGACTTCCAGCGTCTCTCTGCAGCTGGCTTACCAGTTTCCTTAAAAACCGATCTCTGCCCGTTGCAATTGATGGACACATCTCAGACATATTCACCATAAATGCGCAATACTTTCACCAACTCTGTTCCTTATCTATATTAATGACCTGCTAATCGAAACCAATAATCCTGTTTACTGTTTTGTTTAGATGACAGTATCCTTGTCTCCCAATTTAGATCAGAAAAGCCTTTACCAGCGACTGAGACTTATCACAGCAAACAGGAACAGATTACAAGAATTAATCAAGATCTTAAGAAAGTTCGAACTTGGAGCGACAGGAATTTGGTCCAATTTAATGTTGCAAAAACCCAAGCAGCTACGTTTACCAAGAAAGCCAATACGGCGTGCCCTGACATCATTATGGCAGATTGGACGATTCCTTCATCATCGTCCACTACTGGGTGTCTCGGTCAACAACAATATGTCCTGGCATGACGACGTTGCTAACATCGTAAAATCAGCCTCGCAGAAGCTTGGTGCGGTATTTCGCAACAAAAAACTATATACCTACACTGCAGCAGCTACTCTTGCTCTACAAAGCGCAAATAAGACTGAGCTTAGAGCATTGCTCAAATGCTCACACATCTGGGGTGCCGCACCTAATGCAGATGTTCCCAGGATTTGGCCAGCATCATTCCGCCCCCAGCAGCGCCTGTCAGACAGTCACGACAGACGGTTAGAGCGCACCTGTTCGTCGTACAACTGGAAACACCTAAAGCGTGGCTTACAAGGATTTCTTTGTCTGGCGCACTGCATCACTGTGTAACTCACTCCTAAGACATATAGGATCTCTCTTTAGTGTGTGTGCCACTGCCATAAACAAATTGCATTTTAGACATCTATCAATCTCTGATGTTATCGTTACAAAGAGACTATTAAAACGCTTTGTTAATATCTCTCAAAGCTTATAATTATCCTCATATCTTTACAGCTATTGAGACCTGTCAATGTGTACGTCATAGGAGGCCTATTTTATTGTTAAAGCAATGACATTTCTGTATTAAGAAAGCAATATTTTGTTTAAATCCCAATACAGAGGGCTAGGTGTATTGTCGGATATAAAATTCATTGTGGACAAGGTATTTCTCTTTTTGTGCAAATCATCATTAAACCATCTTACAGGTGCCGTTACCGTCAGGGTTATCATGCAGAGGGAAACTTTGACAAACCACAGCCTGACGCTTGGTCAGTAAAAACATAGCCATATATTCCAAGCGGTCGCTTTTAAGAAAAGTGGGCAGTCTATACGATCAAGATCATCCTTTTTCAGACAACCTGATTCAATATAATTTTAACCTTAATATACTGCCCATAGTTGTCAGAAAGGCAAGGATCGGAAATACTAGACTCAAATCCATCCCGACTCAGATTAGTCAGATTATTGTCAATGCAACTTTCAAAGCCAGTAAAAACCTTTGCGAATTCTGTCATTGTAGCAAAAAGATCATCATATCCCTCAATTGGATATACGAGATCAGATATAACTTAAAATTTACATTAAAATCTCCCAGAATAGTCATACTGCTCTACCTATCAGACAAGTAAGCTAAGAGTTATTCAAACAGTTGCAGAAACGGCTCATCATTACCAGAGCAAGATCTGTAGACGGTGAGTATTATTTCTTAACTGGGAACTTCTACGGCAAAAAGTCTGCATCAATATCCTTACATAGGATTTCTTTAACGTCTATAGACTTAGATTTTATATCATTTCTTACATAAATCCAAACGCCCCTATGGATGTGCTGTCCCCTACAAAATAATTATAATTATGATAAGATTTAACATGTCACTAGTACACATTTAAAATTATTGTTCAAAAATAATGACAGTTCGCCAACCTTATTCTTCAACCTCAGTATGTTCATATGAAATAGTTCTAACCCATATTTATTGCTACTATTGTTAGGATAGGAATTTGGATTGGAAGTGATAGCATTTAAACTTCCATTTTATTTCTTCTTTTTAGGTGGAAAAGAAGCTGCTAATGCCCAACTTAAACGAGGTGTATCTATCTGGGTATTTAGAGTCAACATAGGGAACTACAAAAGCTATAGACCCTTATCGATATCCTTTAAATTTAAGTGTGCGCCACATGGTTCCATCTCAAAATACGAACTGTTGCCAAATTATTGATCCAACAGAAGATAGACGGAGCTAAATCCGAGCAATATTGCCAGTGGAGTGTTGGACGTAAATAAACTCTATTTTCCTGACTAAAAACCTAAATATAACAATTAACGCTAGGCGAAAAACTGCCAATAAAAAAAAAATTATTATGTGGGAAACCCAATTCAATGGTATTGCACATACCATACACATGTAATTGGTATAGGAAACATTACTAAATAATAATATTAAACCACAATCTCTATATTACAAAGAAACTGGGTTCTGAAAAAATCTTGTAAATCAATACCGGGAAAAATCTATGGCACAAAATATATTGTTGATATTATAGAACATTTTTACAAGTAACTTGTAGGAGGAGAAGTATTCAAAACTAATGCGATTGTGATGCCCGCTTAAAGCGTAATCTGTTGAATAATTTATGACAAATAAAAATAGTATTCTATGAACACCTAATTGCATAAGTAATGTCGTTAGATGTCGAAGAATGAACATTGATGACGTTTATTTGCTATATTTGTAAATGTGCCTGTTAATAAGATTTATTGATAATAATAAACTAATAAATCGAATAGTTTGTCATGGGAAAAGAGAATAATAGAAAATACATTAACCAAAAAATATCCTGGAAGAATCTATGGAAAACAATCACTGAAAACTATATTAGAGGACAAAATGTCATCGGAATTATAGAGCTAGATCGGCTCCATAAATGTCAGCTTTGATTATTTAAAGATACATCACGCATCGATTACAAAATTTAATTAACCATAACCAATCGTTGCTAAATCACGCAGGAAATGTTTTATCTTCTTTTCAAACTGACTCTATTTTAGTGATTTATTTTACTATATTTTACCATTTCTTCGGCCTATTTATGGTTGTCAATTTACAAACGGAACTTACTATGTAATGATATGTTAAGCTGCCATAAAATCGCATACAGGTGGGTCAAGAACTGAACAGGGGATCGGAGTCGGAGTATTTGGGCCAGGAACCAAATTATCCGAGCAATGGAAAAACACCCGGACATATTTCAGGCATAAATTAACGCCATAGGAGGATGTGCGCGGTTCAACCTCGACAGAAACTGTAGGAAGAAAGATATTGATTGGGGGCCAGACAGTCAAACAGCCATCAAAACGCTGAACTCACTAACAATCGGTTCCAGAATGCAGAATGGTATGGGAATGCTTAGAGGCTAAGCGAACTATATAGGCAAGAATAATAAACTATCCCTTCAATGGATACCAGGACACGCTGGAATAGAAGGCAACGATAAAGCAGAACAATTAGCAAAAGTAGGAGCACAAACTCCGCTTTTAGGACCGGATCCTTTCTGTGGCATAGGGATGCACACCCACAGGGAAGAATTCAGGAAAGAAGACCGAACCAAAGAGATCAGTCTATGGGAACGTCTTCCAGGGTTAAGGCAATCAAAGGTATTTCTAGGGCCCCCTCACACAGGGAGATCAAAAAACCTTATAACTCTGAGTAAGAACAATCTCCGGTTGAGAACGCACCTGGAGAGAATAAAAATGGAAAAATGGCCGGTTCTGTGAGGAGGAGGAGGAGACCCTGAAACACCTTCACACCTTGTCATATTTCTTGAACCCTAAAAGTTTTATTGTTCCTAGTCTAAACGAGTAGTTTATTTTCCCTCTTTCAGTACTTTGACCTGCTGGCCAAGAAATAAATGTAGTACGTGAGCTCTCTCCTTAAATCGTCGTTGGTTAAATGATAAAAAAGTTGTTTTTTCTTACCATCGGCTTGGAAAGTACGCTAAATCCAACTGAGGAACAGTTTGCCTTTTTGTTTGATTGTTTTCGGTCAAATGGCGACAGCTATAAATAATATCAAACCTCGTTGACAAAACTTCTTAAAATAATAATTTAATTTACATGATATGCTCTAGATGGGTGCAGACCATCGGTGCCGCGGTTAGACAATATTCGGGAATTACCAACTTTCTCCGAAAAATCCTAAAAATCTGCAAATAATCAAAGTCATAAAACATTGTCCGATAGGATTTGAAATGGTACATTAGCTAAATTAGTCATAGCTAGTCTATATTCGATTTTATGCTCTGTGCGTACTGGTACTGGTTGGCAAACATGGGATTTTTTAATGACGTAGGCCAACTATTAAAAATTAAAACACAAATTGCCATAGTCATTCTTTTTCGGTATTATCTAACCGATGGAAAAACGGATGTATCTAACACCTTATGTTTGAAATGTCAATTCCAGTGAATCCTCTTCAGGTTCTGAAAGATTAATAAAACAGCTTAGAAAGTATTTTATGATCATTTGGATACCATTTTTGTCGTTTTCTTAATTAAACACCTAAAGTATGATTAAGTTTTTATTCTTTTGACAATTTTTATACGTTTTATCTGGATCCATTTGTTGCTGAGATATTGACATTTGAAACTGAATTAAAATGTTTGTGTATTTACCTGAACATGATTTTCCTGAAGCCATAGATAAAACAACCGAAGTAAATACAGATCATTTCGAGGGCAAAGCAATTTTCAATATTTTCAAAACTCTAGTCAAAATACAAAATTATATAAACCTTAAGAGTACGGTGGAAGAATTGTGGCGTCTTTAAAAATAAAATTTTGAAAACTTCTTGAAGTAAAAATTTCTTCAGGCACGTTCGGCACACTTTATCCCGAGTAGGAAATAAGATTGAGCGGTCACGCTCTGATATGTGACGCTCACTCATGTAAAATCTATGTAGACTTCAGCCAAATGACAGCGAAAAACGGACTAGCGTCTGGCCTTGAACCCAACTTCTGCCGAACTATACAATTTATGGCGCTACATGCGTGGTTTAATGTTTACATTTGTATTTTTAAATTTTCACTTCATGCAATGCCCTCCGCTCGCTTCGCTTGCTGCGGGGCGCAACCAACAAAAACTAACCCAAACTAACCCAAGGCAGGCATGCCAAAAAAGTAATTAATCCAGTAAAAAAAAACCTGCAAGCGCCGGGCGTCGAACCCATTAATTTGTGTTCTAGATTCGAGCCTGGCCTGGCCATCTGAGCCAACCTCTCACATTCCTGATTTTCTCGAAAAGTCTTATACAAACACGTGAGTGAGTTCGGGATCATGGCTGCCCTTACCAACTAGATGCTTGTGAAAAACGGTCAGCGCAGCAATTTGAGCTAAAATAAACCTATTCCTATTTTTCTCAAAAAGGTCTGATAGTGGATCCCAAACTTAGGATTTTTCAAGTTTTTGGCGATCAGATTTTCCTTCCGAGTTAATACCTTAAATTTGTGATACTGCTTGGATACATGATAACTGTCAAAAATATGAAACAATTTAATGAAATTTTGTGAATACGTACCTTTTGAGGGTCTTTCAAATTTTATTGAAATTGATAGAAATCGGACAGTATCATTATGACGAAACTGCAGTCTGATCACCTACCAGTAATGTTCAAAATGATGCATCAGCCAGCCGTTACAACTCCTAGGGTCACGTACAACTACAGGAACGGCGACTGGATAAACTTCAGGAGACAAATCAACGCGGAGTTACGGATAACTCGCGACTTGGACACCCCTGCAAGGACAGAGGAAGCTATAGAAAAAACCAGGTTAATAAGCGCTGCAAAGGAACATAATATCCCCAGGAACCTGGACCTGAAGCAAGGCAAGCCGCCCCTACATATCTAGGAACAGATCACGAGAAGGAACCAACTACGCAGGACATATCAAAATACACGTGACCCAAACGACTGGACAGCTTACCTGGAAGAATGCGAACTTACGCGAGCCATCCTGGATTCATACAACAATGGGGCCTGAAACAACAGAATAGAATCACAGCCGCTAGCCGTGAAAACAATATATGTAAGCACATCAAGAAAATGAAGAACAGGAAAAGCCCCTGGACAGTCCCACCTATCAAAGTGACAAGAGACGGCGTAGAACACATCATCATGGACAGGAGAGAGATCGCGGAGGCGTTCTTGGAATACTTCGCCACTGCTGACAGATAATCTATCAGACGACAAGACAAGAAGAAGAGTCCAGAGGATAACAGATGAAATCGAAGCACTGCCGCTGCAGGACACGAGCAGGATAATCACTAGCCCCAGGGAGCTAAGGAGGATCATACCGCCAAGACCGGACGGAATAGTCATGAAAAAGGCCACGTTCCTGCCGAATAAAGCTCTTGTCCAGCTGACGTACATCATCAATGCCTCCATCAGACTATACTACTTCCCGAGGACATGGAAGACAGCCAGGATCATCGTCATCGCCAAACCAGGAAAAGAAAGGAGCTAAACCTCATCATACAGGCCAATTTCCCTGCTACCCACCCTCGGAAAAGTTTTCGAAAGAGTGCTCAACAAAAGAATCAACGCAGAGCTCCAAACACTACCAGAACAGTTCGGATTCCAGCGAGGAAGGTCGACAGCCATGCAACTTGCGAGGATAGTGGACCAGGCAATGATAGGAAACAACACTAAGAAGCAGCACTTCTGAACTTAGAAAATGCGTACGACACCGTATGGAGAAAAGTCATGGCTACCAAGATGCACGAAGCAGGAATCACGCCGACAATCATGAAGACCGTCATGAGCTATTTAAAGGACCGGACAACAACAACACTGATCAACGGGACAGAATCAAGGACAAGGATAATAAGGCAAGGACTCCCCCAAGGAAGCGTGGTATCGCCGATGCTGTTCAACATCTAGATCAACGACGTGTCAAGGAAACAGAACAATCACATAGCACTCTTCGCGGACGTAGCACTCTACACATCATCAACGCAGCAGGTGGCGGCAACACAGCGAAGAGAACAGCACGTCAGGCCGATAGCGGAGTACTTTAAGAGATGGAAGCTGAAGATAAACGAGACCAAAACGCAACTCATCAACGTCAACCAGAAGCGTAAGAGAAAAAGGACACACATCACGATCAACGGGACACGGATTGAGGACACGGACGCCGTCAAGTACCTAGGAGTCACATTGAACAAGAAGCTGACGTCCACAAAATGCTTCACGAGGTGATGCTCTGAATATCCAGAACAAGGACTAGGACCCTCGCCCCCCCCCCCCCCCCCCCAAGCAATGAGGTCGAATTGAGGAAACTCACTATTTACATCTCAATGACTTCAAAAGCTAAAAAAAAGTTATATTCCTAGGTGGCTGTTGCCATAAAAAAATAAAAGAACAAAACAAAATAGCGACTTCAACTGTCAATAACTCCTAAAGTATTAGGAATAGGCATATAGTGTGTTATATGAAAAATCCTTAGAATTTTATGGAAAATCGAAAAATCGAATAATAAATGGGGGCTAGATTTTAAAAAATGTTTCTTTTTGATCTACCCTGTATACTGCACAATTTTTTGTTTTTCCTTTACGTGAGTAAAAACTACATTAAAAGCCCTACAATTTTGTTTTTTATTTTTTTTTGTAGCTTAAAAATTAACAAAGTTAAAGGGGGGGGGGACTTTATGGGTGAACACCCTGTACTTTTCTGGGAAAATGTAAAAACATCATTTTCCAGTTTAAAAAAGATAAGGTTTTTGCTTATTTTCAAGGCAGCGCTCTTGTTTGCAATTTTCTGTTTTATCCACTTTCTGATATTTGTGTAAGTCTTTATCGCGTTTTATTATTTTGTTTCGTTTTACTTTATGTATTATATGTTTAAATTTAATAACTCTTAAATAGTTTATTTTTACTTTTATTGTTCATATTATTTGATTTTTCGCCATGCTTTATTTAGATCTTGTTCAGTATTAATAAAATGCAATGGAAGATATATTTAATCAAGCTTGTATTTCTTGGCAGTATTTTCGTATGTAATTTTATCGAGTTGTATTATTTTGTTATCGTTTTATTATTATATTGTTCGTTATTATCTGCCTATTAGTTTATTTTTCCAACTATAGACTGAAAAATAAAATACAGTGGAATTTATTTTAATGTAATTTCTAATCTTGCTTCTATCGCTTCGTTTTTGTATACATTTTTATTCCTGAATTTTTTTTGGCCTCTTTTATATCTGGAGTCCTTTATCGACTTTTTTTATTTGGTTGTCATTTTATTTGTATATTTTAAAATTTATTATTTTTTGTGATTGCCTGTCAGTGTGCCCAGAAATCGCATCGATCCGATTGAAAATGACGAATTGGTGATTTGTTGATTTTTAGTTTGAAAAATCTACTTTAAGCGTACATGCCAGCCAAGCCTAGCTGTTTTCAAGAAGTCAATCTTAAATTCGTAAACTCCGTAATTGCTGTAGGAATTTCTCATATGAGATTGGGAAATACCATCAGTATATCCAGATTAAATTTAATGATGCGGAAAATAGCAAAACATTTGAATATGTTCATGTTTTACGAGTATGAATAGATAGACAGCTTAGCTTTTGATGCATTATTAGAAATTTTAAGAAATATATCTTCCAATATTTTGACATGGCGTTGAGGTTAAAATATGAAGGTTTATCCATTTAATTGTCTGAAATCTCATTGAAAACGAGTTGAAATAGAAAAAAAGGGTCAAGATCGGAAATGTGGAAATTTTTCAGTGGCTGGAGAGAGTTTCTGGTGGAAAAATCCAGATTTCGAGGTAACTTGTTGCATATCGATGTGTGCAGTTTGTGTGATAAGTAAGTAGATTTATTTGCCTGAAATCTGATTTAAAACGATTTGAAGATGGGAAAACAGGCCTGAATAGGTGAATTTGGAAATTTTTCGAGCGATTAGCAGCTATTTCGACCAATTCTATGGGAGATTTTGGGGTAAAATTTTATTTAAAGCATCAAAGTTGTGGCAAGTAATTTCAAAATATGTAATGTAATCAATCTTAAGTACACATTGTTTAGCTTTTTTAACTGCAAAATACGCTGTCAAAACTTCCTGATTATAATTTGAACCACCTTGTAAATAAATTACTCTCATATTCTACCAAATTTACCTTTATTTGCACAATTATTTTTCTTACGCTAAATTTCGTGGCCTCTTTTTTATTGTTAAGTAATTATTTTTAACAATGTCTTTATCGCAAAAAAAAATACCTAAAGACACATTTAAATGCAGATATGTTGGCAATGTATTAAATAAAACAGGCTCAGAATTATAAAAATAAATAGAAATTCTTTCATATTGCAGCAAACAATAGCTTTGTCACATTTTTCTTAGCCACTTTGAGTACCGCAACTAATCTTTTACGATAAAATATTCAGACAAATTTGAAAATGAAACTACTGCAAGAACTGCAAAGTAAAAACCAAATTATGGAAGAGCGTGTTGTTCTACTTAGGGAGAAGATTTGTTTTCATCTGTGCTTTCCTGTGCCGAAATTCTAAAAGACAAGAGTTCGTCTATAAGTGGGTCAAATGAACCGAAAGCGCCCACAATTTTCTCTGATGACGTTGGGGCGGATGCGGCTATTGTCACTAATGTCACAAAAATAAAAAGCCTGGAAAAAACTGGTCCAAAAGATGTTCTGGAAGATGACGTGGAGGTGACTCCAAAAAAAGTAGAAAGTTGCCTATCCAAAAAGAACCTGAAAGGATGCAGCTGCACAAAGATGAAAACCAAAAAAGATAAACAATATAGCTCTTTTAAATTAGCTGTACCATACCGTGATCTAGAACTATACCTAACATTCGAAATGTGGCCAGAAGGTACAATTGTCAACCATTTTCTCAATCTCCAGCTTCTGATAGGGGTGAAACAGCAGAGAAGATCAGTCCAGAGCAACCTGGGTCGTCAAGATGTTTAAGGATTTTACATGTTAATATCCGATCATTAAGGAATAAAATACCTCAACTAGAAGCATTCGCTATAGAAAAGGATATTGGCTTAATTTGTATCACAGAGCACTGGATGACACAGGTAGAAATTGAATCATTTCATCTGGATGGGTATGTGATTGGAGGATTTTTTGTAAGGTCTCAATTTCCTGGAGGAGGCACAATGCTGCTGGTTAAAACTAATTTTGGCCTAGTTTTAGGAATGTACTAGTAAATTTTAATATTGAAAAATGTGTAGTCTTCTTGTGTGTTTTTTCAAAATTTTAATCTTTATATTTTAGTTTTATATAGACCCCCTCGGGTTGTTTTGACGCCTTCTTGGACTCCTTGGAGGATATGATGGAGTCTTTTGGTCCGGACAAGAGTATTGTGGTGGCGGGGGATTTCAATGTGCACTTTGGTGGGAATGAGGCGAATGCTCGGCTTCTGGAGGACACCTTGGGTGATCGTGGTTTGCACAAAACTATTTTTGAGGCAACAAGGCAAGATGGCAAGATAACATCTTTGTCAATATAACGACTGACGTTTTGGGTTCGGAGCTATCGCCCAATATCTTTTCTTCCGGTAGTGTCCAAGTCAAGTCAGCACAGATTGCCAGTTTTTGAAAATAATGGTATTTTTAATGGTTGCCAGTTTGGTTTTAGACAGAATAGGAATGCTTCCTTGGGGGCTCTTCATCTAGTGCAAAGTATATTGGACACTTTTCATAACTATCAGTACAACACGGTCTTGTTTTGTGATTTAAGTAAGGCCTTCCAATATGTAGATCATGAAATCCTCTTGGAGAAGATGAAATGTTCCAACTTTTGCCCAAATAGTATCAACCTTTTCAAATCATACCTTGTGGGTAGGCGTCAGTGTGTGCGTCATGCTGGTGTGACGTCGGCAAGGGGAGAAATAAGTATTGGGGTACCCCAGGGCCTGATTTTGGGACCCATACTTTTTCTAATCTAAATACATGATTTACCACAATCAAAGTACACTCTTTTTGCCGACGATACCACAGTGTCTGTATGTGCTGATACCTTAGAGAAATCCCTAGAGGGTTCTGTGGTTGCATAGGAGTAGGCTCAAGACTGGTTTAGCTCTAATAAACTTCTTATAAATATTGTGAAAACAACAAGGATGGTCTTTTCGATGAAGGAGCTCCACCAAATAAATTCCAATATAGATAGTGTCAGATTTCTTGGGATGTATGTTGACCCTAAGCTGCAGTGGAGCATGCATATTAGCATGGTGGCTGTAAGGTTAGCTAGTGATCTTTTTCTTCTTAGAAATCTAGCTGATAACGTGTCACAACAGGTATTAATAACAGCCTACTTTGCAACTTTCCATGCTCACTTTGTGTATGCTACCATTGCCTGGGATCATGCGGCTGATGCTCAGCGTGTTTTTGGCATACAGAGAAAGGCGGTGAGAGTGTTGAGTGGTTTGGGGTATAGGGAGGACTGTAGGGTGGCTTTCGGGAATCTGGGCATACTGACCGTTCCTTCTGTTTCCATTCTAGAGAACCTGCTCTATGTTAGGAAAAATCCTGATGTCTTTGTAATGCACCGAAGTGTGCATGAGTATGAAACCAGGGGCAGGGATGCTTTGGTGTCTATCTATTAGCTTCTGGGGAGGTGTCACTATGGCCTGGGCTATTGGGAATTAAGTTTTTTAACATCCTTCCAACTGATTAGAGACTTGCCACTTTCAGATTAAAAAAAAACATTTAACAGATTTAATTAGAAGTTGTTTTTATTCCTTGGGAAATTTCTTCAGTTTGATTTTAATGTGTAGTGTGTACATGAAATTACTGTTTTTAATCTATGTGTTTATATTGCTTAAATCTAAGTATTTTATTTTTAATATTTTTGGTCGATCGACTGTTCTTTGTGAAGTCGATATGCCTAAATTTTATAATTATGTTGACTTATGTAAGTTGCATTTTGTGACAATGGCATGAATAAATTTGTATTGATTGACTTTCTCCTCGTATGGCTGCACCATTATTTACCGATTCTGATTTAGAACGTAAAATAATAAAATGTTGCATGTACCTTTTGATCACTAAATCAGTTACAAGTAAACATAAAAGGCCGCGATACAACTACGTCGCATTCAAAACTGTGTGGGAGAAAGAAATGACAATTATAAATGAAAAACGGAACAACAATAATATCGTAAACCTCAACAGACGCAAATCAAATTATCTGTTCAGATAACTATAATTGACATAATCAGGTGTACGACAGAATAAATGAATAAAAAATTAATGAAACTGACATTGTTTTAGGAATTTCCGAATGAACTATTTTTACAACAGTACACGGATTTCCGAGCGGATTATGCAAATAAGGATATGGCTAGTTAGAAATCGCTATGTATTCGAAATTGGCCTGCATTCATTATATTATTTTTAGTGTGAATAGTGGTTGATAATTCTTAACATCAGCTTGGAACTAAGTCACCAATAATAGGGAAGCAATTGTTCTTGTTCTTAATCTTACTCCACTATTTTGAGTCTGATGCTCATATATCTCAACGCTTAAATTAGGATATACTTCATGTAAATAGACTTGGAGGCCTGCGTCGTTAACATAGATTTTTCCAAAGCATTTGACAAAGTTTAACAATCAACGCTTCTAATTACGCTAACATGGGGCACTTTTTCAAGCTCTTAAAAGTCACTTAAATATTTTTTTTTAATATTTTTGAAGTGAAAACTTTTGGTCCCTTCAGTAATTTTTTTGTGTAATTTGGAGATATTAAGCATTTTTTCCGAAAACGGATAACAGTGAGCTTTTTGCTTTTTGCTTTGATGCAAGAAAACTGTCGAAAAAAATAATTTTGATGAAATTTTCTGGTCACATTCTTTTAGAAGATTTCCTGACCTTAGTGGCATTGCTAAAAATCGGAAAATAGCGTATATTTTTTGGGCAAGCATATTTTTGAAAAAGCAATCATTTTGGGTCGTTCTGGCGTCAAAAAAGATGCAAGAATTGATAAAACAGAGACGACAGTTCGATACAAAAATTCTAGGAGCAAAATTCTCTAAAATATCATAAAAATTGTAATTTTAATATGCAACTACTGAAAATTGTCTGCAATTTTATGGAAAAGAAAACTACATCTCTTGCAGTCTGAATCACGATCCTCAATGACTTTTATATGATCTAGGAGTAACTTGCTTTCCAACATGAGCTTCTCCTTCACTTACATACTCTTTCTCTTTTTCTGTAGTGTTTAATATTCTTTAATATGGCCCTTTTTTTCTTTTTTTGCGTTTAGAAGACTCTCCACGTCAGATTGTTTGGATTGTAAGACTAATTGCGGGACCTCAATTTGCTCACGAAGAATTTTACCTAACAAAAGCTGTCTAGGACTAGCTCCGTAACCCAATGATCTATTTTACTAAGAAAGAAGTCCTAAATAAAAATCGCCACATATTCCAAGTAGGATTTACTGCACTTTAGCTAAACCATAAGAATGATGTGCAATTATATGCAAGGTAAGAACTATTACTATGCCCTTCAAATCCATACGTATATTCTTGCAAATAGCTTAAACATTAAACAGTTATATTGCGGCCCATTTCGGGAATTCCAAAACGTGTAGATATATTTTTCAATTCTCCTATAACATTATCATTTGGTAAATTTTTTCATTTTGTTTTTTCTAAATATAGACTGGAATAATCCTCCTCGATCATATAGGTTTTATTGTTAAATTTGAATAAATCCGATCCCAACACTCATCAACATCAAAGCATGGTTGGTATATCAAGATTTAAAAATGGTTCAGTTATAAGAGATTCGACTTTCAATTTCACAGCTTTCTACCATATTTCGAATATCTCAAGGGTATTCGTCACACGTGTAGGATCAGCTAAACCTTATCAGGATACAAAAATCTTTAAGTGCTCAACTTGCAACCTTAACTTTTCAATTCATCTCCGGAGAAATATTTACTCTTCGACTTCCTCATTTTTTCATCGAGATGTCTTTGTTATTTCAATCTGATACCATGTAAAGAGACTATTGTTGGAATAATAGTGTATAAATCGTTTTACTGGACCCAATCAATTTTAGTCAATAAACCTTCAACTTCATAACAAGTATCAGCAAAATTTGCCAGTTTGTAATAAAATTTAATAGAAGAAGATTGTAGCATACAAAGAGAAATTGTAGTGACTGTCACTCTACTCATACAGCATAGTTATAAAATGACTTTTAAAAAAATTGGAGCTAACTTTGTTTCGAAAACGCGCCATTTTCACTAGAAAAGAATGAACTAAACCTTGTCTATGGTAGATTCAGTGGCAGACTAGCCTATCATTAGACTTCGAGCCAACATCAGATTTTAAATCATCATCTGAATATGATTCATCCAAAAAAGGTAATTTATTTAAAAATTCCAGAAACGAACCTTTTCCTGTCCGTGATGATCAAAGTTCGTTAGTCTTTCCTAACTAATCCTTTCAACAAAAATCATTATATTCTTCCTAAACGAAGAACACCAAATTGTAATTATATAAGACTTCAAAAACAAATTAATTTAGCAAATAACACCTCAATATCACACTAAAGACCAGTAACCAGTAATTAAATATGACATTATAATTGTCATATTGTCAAAGTCAATTCAAAGCTTGACAATCTGCAAGAGCTTTTTACTGTTTTATTGTATTTACTAACCATTTTCATTTGTAGTTATTACCTTTCTTGACCACGGGAATAGACTTATTTCCCCGAAACGTTGAAGTTATCTAGGTATTTCGTTAGGGTCACTAAACTAGTACTTGTGCTGTTTACACCCTGGAGCCAGAGCCAGTTCAAAAGGATAGTGGAGAGAAACCCCAAAAATCTGTAAGTTAAAACATGAATCCTCTCTACTACCGCAAAAATCTGCATGAAACTGGACGTATTGCGTCTGGAGAAATAGAGGAAACCATTATTTCTGGAGAAATTTTTATTTCATTTCTAATTTATCCTGGAGCCAAGATGAAGCCCCAATTAACAGCGAGAGCATCTCCAGCATATCGCTTCCCATCAGGTTGGAATGATGACAACTATTTTTAAATAAAACCTTGTCGATACTAGTTTCAGTGGAAGACTAGAGTCAAGTAGCCTCTCATTAGACTACGAGCCAATATCAGATTTTCGATCAACATCTGGATATTATGATTCAGTCAAAAAAAGTAATTTATCTAAAAGTTCCAGAAAAGAACCTCTTTCTCTTTCTGACCATGATGATCAAAGTTCATCAGTCTCTACTACCTCCTCTGGTGATGAGAAGAACAAGTACATTCTGCAAAAATCTACATGAAATGGGAAATTCTATTATTCAGAAGCCCTGGAAAATTGTGGCAGGAAAATGTCAATGAAATTAGGCGTATTGAGAAATAGAGGAAAACGTTACAATGATAGGTACCATTATTGTTGGCCGAATATTGATTTCATTTATAATTTATCTTAGAGGCAAGATGAGCTCTCTGTTAGCAGTGAGAGCATCTCCAAACAATGTAGCATATTGCGTCCCATCAAGTTGTTGACAGCTATTTTTCTAAATTTTTAAACTATTTTGTTAAGTGTGTTCTTCCTTCTTAAGAGAATCCCGTTTTATTGATATTGTATACGACAGTTACAAATTCCTTTATGCAATAAATTACTGAAGGAATATTGGCATAATTGCATTACCCTACCCAGGAAAAAAAGTGTAGTGAAAGCATCAAAAGACGTTTTCACTTCAAAAAGTACGTACGTGATGACCTGGTATATGTAAATTTAGGTAAAGATTGAAAAAATGCCAATAAAAATATGACCAAACTTTTTTAATTTATAGTAACGCATTCCCTCAGCAAAAGTGTCTGTTCTTATAGAAGATGAACATTGTTATACGAGTATATTTCTCAATTTAGTGCTTTATATTATATGTGGTATTCGACGTATCATGCCCTTGTTAAGAATATAGGTACTTTCCATAGTACTCTAATATAAAGCACGTACTTTCACTGGCTTGGATTTTTATTTCAACGATTCCCTATCGGCTAAAGTTCGCCAGTATTTTTTCTATCAAAAATTATAAAAATAAAGGTAATTCACCCGATGCCAATTTGCGTAGCGCCTGTGAATATATTAAATACTATAATTAGCCGGTGAAATACATATTAGCCAATTATTGCATATACCGGCAAATCATCAATAACTTATACAATACAAAACAAACTGCTATTTAAATAAATATAATTAACCTTATAACTAATAATTATCTCATGTTGGTTACTAATGCACTTATTATCTTAAAAATCCGTAGAATTAGATATACGGGACATTAACCATTGGGATTGTCAGTACCCGATTATTTAAATGAAGGTAAAAATTTAAATATAGTAAAATGCTTGGGTTTAAAATAAATAAACTTCCCGCTCTGGGGAATCCCCAAATCTGGACAGAAGAACGCGAAAAAAATTTGCATGAATTTAATTATTGTGGCACGATTCTCAATCCACAAGCTGCAGTTGAAAGAACAGTATTTTAATTTGTCGTTGACGAAGATACAGGGCCGTTAAGGGGTGCCTAGCGATTTTCCTTTTCGGCTCTAACTTTGAACCATATAAAACTTATGTAAGCCATGAGGGCCCATAAAACCATACTACAGTAGATGTTTTACATTATCAGGAAAGTCAGGTCAGTCTTGCGACTACACTCCTTGGCCCAAAGTTTTGACAGGCAGAGAACTGATTTTTTAATTACTTTGGTCATTCCTCTTCAAAAAAGGTGCTCTTCATTTATTTCGAAAAAACTGGCAGTTTTCATGATAAATCGATTTTTATGCGAAACACTCAGTTACTAATGATAGACACAAAAGGTTTCATTATTACTTTTCATATACGGAACCCTAAAAATAAATTACGCAGGGTATGCTGATGTGCATTTAATTTATGGGGAAGCGCTGTCCAACTCTTCGAAGGTAACAATATTTATGCTGAAGGATTTCTAGCTCAGACATAGTCAAGCCCATAAACCTTTCAAAGGGTTGATCGGAGCTTAATATGTCTATAAACTGGATGCAAGGACAAATAGTACCGTTCTTAATAATTTTCTGGCAATATAAAATTCGAATAAAAAGGACTAAAACACACTGAAATTAGCAGCTCATTTATTGTGTCATTTCCGATAAAGCATGTACAACAAGTGAATGACCCGTTCATCTAGCCCTCCGGTGATCATATTAACCGGTATCGCTTCCCAGGAGGATTCGAAACCTGGTCCCATAGGCACAGAAGGAACAAATCTCAGTCTACCGGCCTCTCAGGGATTTTTTTAGGGTTAGTTCAGTTCGATTCGCGTCTATGAAAATAGAATGCCCCTTGGGAACTTGATGACATTAATATAAGAAGTATGAGAAACAAAGTTTACTAACTCGAACTGCCTTTAGAGTCAATGGGAGTCCCAGATATTTTCTGTGTTTTCTGTGCTACTTGGTGTATCTAGGAGGTGTTGAGTAGCGATCCGCATTTTGAATGTTTATGTGGGAATAATAATTCTATCTTGGTATGTTGCTTGTATCGGTCCCCAATTGGTAATTTTGATGAATTTTGTAATAACCTATATGAGGTATTGTCTCTGTCTATGCAGTCGCTGCATGCAGCCACTGCATCAAACGGTCTAGAAAGCTAAAAGTTAAGCGCCTGTAAAGGCATCTGACCAATCACAGCGCTTTCTACAGAAAAGCCGCGATATTACTAGCGCCATCTGTTGTAATCACCTTTACTCATCTGAAGACTGCCGCGCATTCTAAACTCATCTGACCAATCATAGCGTTTCCCGGTATAGCCCGGCGACCGAGTCGACCAATCACAGAGCATCCTCCAGGATAGCCACTTCCCCAAACCTAAAATTCCCTAAAATTCAGATCTTTAATAATCGAATTTCATGTTAAGTTTTTACACAATATCTCTATATTTACATTATTGCCCTTTCCATGCCCGAAGCGGTGCATCTTCTCCCACCAGAAGGGGCGGTAACAACTTCTTCAAGTTGCTCTAGTACCCACGTTCTAGAATTGAGTACTAAGTAGTCTCTTGAACCTCGACCATGTAAGTCGCTCTAAGGCGCTACTCCTACCGACATGGCGCGCAAGCCGCTATGTCGGTCAGTTTTCACGTTTTGAGACCTCATAATCTCTCTAATTATTTACTCAAGTGACATAGTGATATCCAAGTTTAATCATCGTTATATCAAGCCTACAGTAAGGTATTTATCGGTACAATGACTGCCGTTATTCTCACGGGTCTCACGCCGTGCAATTGCGTCCCAATTGGTCTCATCCATGGGAGTTCTACAATCTAGCCCTGTCTCGAACCACACTCAATCGACCCTAGTCTCGGAATCTGAAGTAAGTAAACGCACATGTTTACAATCACATTCTCACAAAGCCTACAAAAAGGTATTTATCGGCATCTTAACTGCCATTATGGAGACCCACTGATCTCTAGTACTAAGCCTACAAAAAGGTATTTTTCGGCATCCCGACTGCCATTATGGAGACCCACTGATCTCTAATTCTCAAAGGCTGTACCATGCGCAGTACAGTCCCGAATGGCCTTGCCTATGGGATTTTCAACATTCTATATCACAAGTATACCACTGGGTTGGTATACTCTTGCCTTATTCTAATATAAAGATTACTCTGCACTAGTCTGCATACCTACTCATGCCTTATTCTCATATAAGGATTAAATGGCACTAGTCTACCAATATACTCAAGTTATCACAAGGCTACTTCCCATACGCGGATTTCAGCTTATCTATGCTACCTGCATGGCATATTTAGTAATCATTCATGCGTGTACCAAGAAACCGCATTCACAAGGCATTCACATATGCACTAACTGCATACCAGATTCAAACTACTACATTCAAGTCATTCTTGTTTGCAAGAAATTGAACTACATTGTACATAGAAGCTAGCAATAGGCCTAGCAAGCGTTTTTCAAGGTGAATTTCCCCCAGTGTTGGAAGACAACCTCCTGAACATTGAATGTTTCTCGTCAATGGTGTTAATAGTGTACATATTAGCTTATAGGTGGACATTAAGGTAATATTAATCCTGTTATTATTGCTTGTATATTATTGTATTTCATAACAAAGCTAAATCAGCTAACAGAGTTGATACGTATAGCTGTTCCGCAGGAACTGTTAACCGGCATTGAACTGTACATAGCTTCAAGGTTATGTTTATAACCATATTTTAGCATAGTATTATAACTGTTATGCATTGCTTTAGTTTTTAAGAGTATTATTTATGTCATATTCTTCAAGGTCGAAATTTGCCTCGACTGATATTGTTCATATCGTAGCACTGACTACGTACATTCATTCACTGTTTATATTTTGTGTATTTATGAGCTTCTAGTTATTTTCAAGTAAAGTAACTTATTAAAATATTCATATAATGCTAAAGCTTTTTGTTTTATTTACAAAATGACTTCAGAACTAGCCCTATGGTAAATTTTAGTGACTAAGAGCACATCTCTTTTTGTTTAGAAAATCGACCAAGATCGACTCTGAAACACTTTACAGAAACGATATTTCCATAAAGAATTTTAAGTTAGAACTCTCTAAGGTCAAATGGGATTCTATAAACCTGGTTAAAAATCTTGATGAAAAATTTAATACATTTTATGATATATCTATCAAAAATTTTAATTTTTGCTTTCCTATTAAATCACGTAAGGACAAGGATAAGCAGGTGGAGAATCCTCAGCCTCCTAACGGCATAGTTGATCAGGATGATAATTTGAACATATATGCTATAAAGCATTAAAAAGGCGCCAAAAACGCATATATTAAGCCAAAAAATAAACCATAATAACTCTGTAAATAGATCGAAAGTAGCATGGGAAATCATAAAAAAATCAAAAAAGGTCAATAACCTACCTAAAAAATTTGTCGATAAAAAAATTACAGGATAATTGATAATTTCATTGACGCTGCCCACGCATTTAATGATTATTTTATTGAATCTATAAAAACTTCTAAAATAAACAAGTCTATTAGTAAAAAAGATGTAAGCGAAATAAACAATTTTTTTTATCATTCTATTCAAGCGAAGAAATTAAAGATATTTTATTGTCAGTTTCTAAAAATTCTCCACTGATTTAAACGAAGTACCAAGCTCACTTTTGAAGAATGTATTTTTTATGGCAATGGCACACAACTAAAGGGAGATGCTATGGCACTCGACGAGCGGTGTGTGTGCGAAGATGTTGATTGACACGGTTCTAATTAGGGGGTAGCAGATGTTCTGGGAGTGAGTTTCATAGTAATGCTGTGTGCCAGACAATGGAGTTTCTGTAAAGCGACGTTCTAGGTGTTTCCAGTTTCACGACGTTGCGCTCTTGCCGTCTGTACTCTGTCGCGACTCTCTGAAAGACGTTGCTGCGGGCGGTATGATGCGGACCAAATCCTGGGAAGATCTGCCCTGAAAATATCTGTAAATCAGGGATATCTCGGCCACATGTCTGCGGTGTTCCAGACTCTCCAGTCTGTGTAGTCGCCGACGAGATGCACAGCTTTCCTCTGATTGGAATCCAGCAGCTTTAGCGTGTGCTTAAGTGAGATACTCAAGACGTGTGAGCAATATTATAAGCACGGCATTATTTGCGCTTTATTGAGCGCTGCTGTGGTGTATATAGTTTCTATCCAAGCTTCTGCGAGGCTGATTTTGCGATGATAGTAACGTGGTCATGCCAGGACATATTGTTATTGACCGAGACACCCAGTAGTCCGATTAACGAGGATGGAGTAATGGCCGATCCTGCCATAATGATATCAGTGCTCGCCGTGTTGGGTTTCTTGGTATACGTGGCTGGTTCGGGTTTTGCTGAATTGAACCGGACCAAATTGCTGTCGCCCCAGGTTCGAACTTTCTCCAGATCTTGATTAATTGTTGTAATCTGCTCCTGTCTGCGGTGATAAGTTTCAGCCGCTGGTAAAGGTTTTTCTGATCTAAATTGGCAGGCAAAGGTAATGTCATCTACAAAACTGTAAACAGGATTATTGATTTCGACCGGCAGGTCGTTAATATAGACGAGGAACAGAGTTGGTGAAAGTAGTGCGCCCTGGGGCACACCTGGATAATGGTGCATGTGTCTCAGATGTATCCATCAACTGCAACGTGCAGAGATCGGTTGGGAAACTGGTAAGCCAGCTGCAGAGAGATGGTCGCAGTCCGAAGGACGGCAGTTTGTTTAACAATCCGTCATTCCAAACTCTGTCAAGTGCCTTCAAAATATCCAACGAAATCGCTCGAGATTCTCCGTAGTTCTTAATCGCCCTACTCCATATATGAGTGACATAGGCCAATATATCTCTGGTCGATCTCTGTTTGCGGAAGCCACATTGGTTATCGCTAATTATTCTGTTGGTCTCGGGGTACTTGAGCAGTTGCTGATTGACACACGTTCCATGACTTTGGAGATTATTGGAAGCAATAGGGGGGCAATTCTTCTAAGGAAATTTGAGGATCTGAGCATTTTTTAAATAAAGCATATTTCGGAGAAAAATCATTCATTTCCCATTCCCTGAAAATGGGATATTTAAGGGCTCTAAATTAGCATTCTCATAAAAGTGCAATGCAGATGGTTCCGTTTCCAGTTTGAAAAATTCAGCATTACCAGTGAAAATTTGCCGAATTTTTGAAGATTCAGACACACCATCAAGACCAAATAACCTTTTATTATTACTAAAAAAAACTTCAACACTCGCTTCAAGTTGACGCTTACTCAGATTATCCACAAGTCTACCTTCATCTTCATCTGCAGATTCCTCATCAGACAAAACCTCATTTCAGGGGCCTCTATATAAAAATGAGATACTTTCACCTCATTATCTGTTGCGTAAAGCTATGGTTCCGCTTGTGCGTCGGACGCATGCAATGGCTGCATGCTGCAACCGCTGCGTTCGACAAAGAGACTGCTTATTCGGAATTACGTGGATTATCTTGTGTGGCGGACTGCTGCGTCGCAACAGCGGCTGCAGGGGCGAATTATTCGATTGCTTGGTGTTGCAGTCAATGCAGCTACGTCGTACGTTATTCACCTGTTCTTTATATTTATTTCTAATTTTTAACGTCAAATTAAGCGCTGATAAATTTATAAAGGATCATGAAATGGTGCTAATTGAAATAGTATCTCGCTATAAATCGGTATATGACGCATTTCATGCAGATTAAAAAAAAAGTGTAAAAGATAGGTGCTTTCGTTACTTCTGCGTTTGTACGTTGAGTGTACAACGTTTCTTATCTTTTTTTTTATTGTTTTATATGCACTTTTAAATTATTTCATCTTGTCCTGCCTCCAAATTCTGAAGCTCCAGTATTACTCCATGACAGTTAAAAACGCACTGTTCGGTAAAGCTGCTGTACTAGATGAACCATTAAAACGCAACGTCGAATGCATGCAGTCGCTGCATGCAGCTACTGCATGCGTCCGACGCACAAGCGGAACCATACCTTAAGCTATATCTAATACCTCCTGAAGACTTAAACCCCTAAAATAACAAAAATCATTTTTTTAATCTTTCCAGCTCAACGCTCAACCCACAGATACTTATATATCAATGGAAAAAAAATTATAATATGTTGAAAATTTCGAGTAGAAATATCGAAACTACATTTCATTCAATAGATCTTAACGGTATTTTAAATTGCATAATAATTTCAAAAATATTATAAAACATAATTTACACCAATTTTATATCCATATAAGAAACACGTTCCGCGACAGGATGGATTCTAATATATATCCCGGATGAGTGTTGTCTATCTGGAATTGATTCGAGCATTGTCCATGGACATGAGTATTCGCTATATCTCGATCGAATCGAATGCTTTCTGGAAAGCAAAAAAGCCACATGAATTGGGATATTATACTCTGATGTTTTCTCTTTTAGGGCTCAAATTGTCTGTAAGTGGTCCATTGTTCCATACCCTTTGCGAAAACGAGCCTGGTCTACAGGTTGGTAGAAGTCTAATTTAGGGGTAAATCGGTTAGTAATTATCCTTGTGAAGAGCTTGTATAGGTGGGATAGTAAAGTGATTGGTCTATAGTTTTCTATATCGGCCGAGTCACCCTTTTTAAAGAGTAGAATGACTTCTGCTTCTAGCCAGTATTCCGGTACTTGACCTTCCTGCAGGCATTTATTAAAGAGGATTCGATTGTTTTAGCATGTTCCCTCCTAATTTGAGCATTTCAGTTGTGATCCTATCCTCTCCTGGGCATTTACCATTCTTCATTTGCTTTAGTGCTGCCCCGATTTCCGTTATTGTAATATCAAATTCTTCAGATCCGATGTTCGTTACTTGAGTCCTTATTCCTGGATCTCTCCTTGTGGACGAGTATAGGATTGCATAAACGTTCTCTATTACTCTAGCTACATCTTTTTTTGAAACTTAGAAAAGACAACAGAGAAAGTGAGATTAAGAGACGCATCCAACTCTCTTGGCCAGCATTTGGAAAAATGTCCCATATACTGAGAGACAACATAATTCCCGTCAATTTAAAATGAAAAGTGTATGATACATGTATCCTGCCAGGAGACAGTTGCTCTAACACAAGTTACTGCGAAAAAGCTACGAGTAATGCAAAGAGGAATGGAGAGGTCGATGCTTTGAATATCTCTCAGACATAAAATTAGGAATGAAGAGATTCGCAGAAGAACGGGCGTTAAAGACATAGTGGAGAGAATTGTGGAACTGAAATGGATATGGAAGGGTCACATCGCAAGACAGAAGGATGGGAGATGGACACCAAGAATCATGCAGTGGCGACTCAGGGGAACGAAAAGGAGTGTCGGTAGACCCCCCTGCGGTTGATAGATGACATCAAACAGATTTCCGGCAATCGATGGTATCAGGTGGCTCAGAACAGATGGGAGTGGAAGATGTTAGGAAAGGCCTATGTCCAGAAGTGGGCAAATGAGGGCTAACAAAGAAGAAGACTCAGAAATAATAATTGAAAGTAGCCTTAGTGCAATTTAATTAAATTTGTGTCAAATCCATTTAATCAATAATTTAAAGCCTTTACAAGTAATAATGACAATAAATATTATGTTTATAGTCAAAGTCAAAAAATGCTTTATTGTAGGAGAACCAGGTTTCTTATTTACAAAGCTTCTTGGTTTAGAATATCCTAAATATAAGTCAAAAATGTGTTTGAAAATATAATAAATATAAGTCAAAGACATAAAAACAAAAACTTAAAACCTAGTTAAAAAAAATACAGAGATACAAGAAATAGATAAACAGAACAAACCACGACCAAAACTACATAGTTAACAAACAACAATATATATAACAAAAATGAATTGTATATTAATATCATTATCACCAGCATTACTATCATATTCACCATCATTATTATTATTATCAACCACCATTATTATTATCAAAAGACCGCATCTGCAAAGGCTAGATTTTTCTTTCAGACGTCAACTATAAATAAATAGATGCAAATGTGCAATAGACAAATCGAAAATGCGACAGAGGTGAGCAAGCTCTGGTACAAAATTTACACAGCCGCAATAGAGATCAAACCCCGTTCAAAGTGAAGTAAAAGTCAGAGACAATGAATTGAGGGTGCAGACAAAACATACTATGTTCAGCGAAGAGACGCAAAACAAAAAGAGGAAAGGTATAAGGCTACTCCTCAAAACTGTACTCAAAGTATTCCCCCAGTGAGTAATACGTTCTTTTCAACAGCAAAGACTTAACCACTCGTCTAAATTTTCTGAATGGCAGTGTTGTTATGCAACCCGGCAAGTGATTATACATATTTTTGGCATTATAAAGTATTGAGTTTTTTATTTGTGTTGAGTGGGGTATTGGTAATGGTATGTTTCCTGCTTGTCGGGTGTTATAGGTATTTGCATGTTCAGCAGAACCAAACTTTTTATACAGCGGACAAACTGTTTCCAGATTGAAGATACCGGTCAGAGTTAATATTTTGTGTCTAATAAATAAAGGTTTACAGGAATCTCTGATTTTTGCATTGCACATATATCGTACTTCATGTTTTTGAAGGACAAAGACGCACTTAGTTGACACTGGCTAGAATTTCCCCAAAATGATATGCCATACCTTAAGCGCGCTTCAACAAGTGCAAAGTACATTATTCTTACACTCTCGTGATGCAACCCTAAGGGCATAACAGCTGGAAGCTATTTTGCTGCACAGATTTGAAACATGCTCTTTAAAAGACAATCGATTATCTATGTAAATATCCACAAACTTAGTACATGTTTCGTTTAAGATAATGTTGCTATCGAAACTGACATCACTTATGGAACATTTAAAATGCAAGATATTTGTCTAGAAATACGAAAAGATATGCAATTGGCATCACACCACTGTTTAACCCTAATACCATCCCTCGAGATCGCATGCTATAATTCTTCTGAGTCCTTGTCGTGCCACAATATCGTGGTGTCATCCGCGAATAAAGTAAATGACCCGCCAATATCCAGAGAGCCAACATCATTCATGTACAACAAGAAAAGAATGGGGCCCAGAACAGAACCCTGAGGAACACCACAACCAATCCTCAACTCATCAGACTCAGATCTCTGCACTCGAACCCTCTGAGTTCGGTCGGTCAAGTATTATCGAAATCATTCAAGAGTTGCCCCTCTAAAACCATATAGCTCCAATTTCTGCAACAGTATTCCATGATCAACGCAGTCGAAGGCTTTTGACAGATCACAGAACACTGCCGCAGCCACCTCTCCATCATTAATTTTAAAATAAAGTTTTTCCAAAAACGAGAAAACACCATCGTCTGTGTTCTTTCCGCTTCGAAATCCTAACTGACATATGTTTAGGATATTGTTCTTGTTTAGAAAAGATATGACCCTCTTCTTTACTACCCTTTCGACCACTTTAGAGAGTGTCGAGATTAAGGATATAGATCTAAAGTCAGATGGAGATTCAAGATCGTTACCTTTTTGTATTGGGACAACAATGAACAGCTTTAAGGAATCCGAAAATATTCCCCTGATAAAGGAATCATTCACTGCGTTCACCAACGCAGTTAGAGTTGGTTCCGGCAAACACTGAAAAATTCTAGTTGATAATCCATCCCACCCTGCAGATTTTTTGTTTTTTATTTCGTGAAAAACGTTCTTTATTTCCTCCAAATCAGTAGATCTAAGATAAAACGAATCAGATACTGACGTATTTTTTAAGTAGTTTAATGGGTCACCCTTATATGTAATTTTGCCTGCTAGTTCACCCGCAATAGTGCAATAGAACTTGTTAAATTCATTTGGCTGAATAGTGGTTGAAGCTTTCATTTTAACACTTTTCCCTCGTATGTTGTTAATAATTTTCCAACTTTCTTTTTGATTATTATGAGAATTGTTAAGTCGGGTCCTAAAGCAGTTTTTTTGCCAGATTTATAATCCCTCTATAGATACTTTTATACTTATTAAAATATGAAACAATAAAAGTATCATGAGTAAAGTACTTACGAACAACATGTAGAGATTTTAGATTCTTGTCCGAAGTTTTGGTACTCCAAGGTTTATGTTTTTTTTCTATTAGTGATCGAATAGGAAAGCAACTTTTGAATATTTTCACCAATAGGGAATTTTCATTCCCTATGTGTATGTGTGAGGGGTACACTAGATTCAGGTACACTGGACCAATCAGAGTCTAAGCAGCACTGATGAAATATGACAAGAGCGGCCGTGCTAAGAATTCTATCCAGTCTTCTCCTGGAAGGATCTTTTTTCAAATTACATGGGATATCACAGAGAACAGCTTCATGGTCAGATATTCCTGCACTAGCCACAGAGCAGGAGACTCCCGCAATACTGGAGCATACATATCCAAAAGTGTGGAAGAATATTTGGATATTCTGGTCGGCACATCGACATGCATCTGCATATTAGCCGACATAAATAAGTATTTTAAAGCTTGCGCGCATGAAGATTCCCCATTATCAAAATTAATGTTAAAATCACCCGTCAAAATTAGAGCCAAATTCTGTCAAAAATTATATGTATTATTCAGTTTTACAATGTTACTTCTTTGAGTGATATTGATTTGTATTGTCTGTAAAAAAAATATTCATCAAAACCAAATAAATGACATTTTGAATTATATGCGAGTATTTTTTTATTTGATCCTTGAAATTTTGAAGAAATAAAGGAAAAAAAGAGATGGTTAATTTGAATTCGGCGGGCAAACGACAGCGTCCGTCTCGTGCGCCATCTGCGATCATTTCCCTAGGAGAGAGATAAAGAAAGCATAACAGCTTTTTCCCTCTCGGATGGTTTATTAGCATTCAGTTGCTCGTCTTTCTTTTGACTGTTGCTAATCCACTGAGTGAATTATTTCGAGTCAACGCGATATTCCTCACGTAGGGTTCTAAAAATTAAAGAGGGATAACGGGGGTTCATATGGACCCGCCATGCGCTACTGGGTTATGTTAGATACCTTAACATAGGTTATCGACTGCTGGAAATAGCCCTCTAATATTTCCTTTCAAGCTAATAAATTACTTGCGCAAATTAAACAAATCTCTGGTAATATGAAATTCAACAAAACTATTTAACATTTTTATTAAGGAAGAAATTTTGGTTTTATAGAGTACCTACTTCAATAGCAGTCTATCATAATAGGAAGTATTTGAGTATTTGCGCAAAGCTGGTAAAACTGATGATCTGTTGGTATGACGCGGAAATTTAATGGTTTTAATTAAAGGCGTTTTACGCAAAAACTCCTCTACGTAGTAAAACAATAAAAGTAATTGCATCTCTAATTATGAATACGGAGATTTTGCATAATAGCGCGAGGAACGGGCTTTCCGCTTTTTTCGATTGTTCCAACGTCGCGATCCGTCTATCCGAATTCGTTACCTCGAATTTGAACTTGAAGTAATTTTATTAGAAATTACCAATTGCATAAATATTTAGCGTTTATTTCGAAAAGGCCGTCAATGTCGTTTATTGCTCCTACGTACTTGCGTGTATAACTAATATTAAAATAAAAGTATTTTATATATTATCAGTTTTGCATTGGTTGCGAGCTTAAACCTTCTAGAAATCGGGGGAGCTTGGTGGTCCTAGAGATGACATGTACTGAGTCTCGAAACATAATCTGTTCATTATATTGAGAAATCTTCAGAGAAGCTAAAACCTTTAATCTTTCCAGTTTTGTATTTAATTAAACTCGAACAAATTTCAAGCTTCCTTCTGCTTCAAAGTTCAATTTAAAATCGTGACAAAAAATGTCTTCTGAAATATTTTCTTCGGCAATAAAACTGCTCTCAGGAGCTAGATTATTGGTACGCATCTTCCAACGAATCAAGACGAAGAAATCTATAAAAAAGACGCTGCAGCACTAAAACAGTTTTATTTCCTGAAATCGATTAATTATCCTGATTTTACGATCGTCTAGTGTCTGATTTAACTCCTTCTCGCTCAGACAACACGACGGCAGGCGATTTATTCAAAATCTAAATGTAAAATTTATTCAACTAACCCGTTCGGAATATTTAATTAATTTTTATTTGTAAAAAATCTAATTAAGAACTAGAACAAAACTCTCTATGGTAATAACAATGCATGAATTTGGTATTAAGATTTCTGACACATCGGTCAGGGGCGTATCGAATTTCGAACGAATATTTGATTTTTTAAAGTATAATGAAATAATTATTAGCATTATCTGATACCCCATCAATCAATACGCACTATGCTATATAAAACCGCTAACGTTGATCTCAGCAGGAAGCAATTTCAATAAAAAAATATGTTATCTAATGAGAGAGGAAATTGTTAGGTGGTAGTAGCACCTGGATAAGAAGGTCGTTAAATTAAGATTGATTCAACTTAATTAAGAGGAAGAATCGACCCAGTAACCTAACATTTCATGGTTTGTGTGTGTTTCTATCGATACGTTATTTTTAAAATAGAGATAAATGCCATCACATATCGAGACATGAAGGAAGTTTTAGATCTTACTTTTGGTAGCTCAGAAATCACTAATTACCTGGAAAATTAGAGGGTCTCCGTTGAACCCTCAATATATGATCATAGGATTATAGAATTCAGCCTGGAAGCAAGTACTATCAATGAACATCGCAAGAGAGATCCAAGGAGAGCAGATTAGGAACCATATGAAGCCAATCTGGATGTAAACCCTGAAGAAATAGGGCATCACCTAGAACTGGAACAGAAAGTAGACAGCGTCAACAAGTAGTTGAAACACTCGACTCCAGCTGCCCAGATGATACAAAAAGATGCTCAAACGAGGCCCCATGGTGGAATGATAATCCGCTACGCCTCCGACCCCGGGCTCGTTGTCTCTTCAACGGAGCAAAAAGGTTCGGAGAGTGTCAGAGCTACACAGAGACTCTCACCAACTACAGCAAGGAAATCACAAGAGCCAAAAGGAACAACTTTAGCGAAATCATCGTCTCTATTCCAGTTGCGGCCAGACTACACAAGGCCATGGCAAAAGAGGGAACAAGCTCAACAATGGCCCTGAAAAAGCCGGATGGCACCTACATGAAAGGAGAGGAGGAGAGAACGCTCCTTATCCTGAGCCAACACTTCCCAGGTAGTCAACCAAGAAATCTAAGTGACGGTACTCACTGCTGGGCGACTCGAATGTGCATTGAATACATTTAAACCACTCAAATCGTCAGGAGTGGATGAAATCTCACCAGCCCCCTTGCAAAGGGGAAACAGAGAAATTATGTCACATCTTGTAGATATCTCCAGAGGCAGCATGGTCATGGGCTACATACCAACAGCATGGAGAAGGGCAAAAGTCACCTTCATCCCGAAGACAGGAAAGAAGGATGGAACAGACCCCAAAGCCTTCAGATCAATTAGCCTTACGTCATTCATACTCAAGATGATCTAGAAAACAGTAGACAATTACATCAGATTCACTACCTTAGAAACGCGGCCGTTCAATCCAAGCCAGCATGCGTACAGAACGGAATGTCTACAGAGACCGCACTGTTCCAACTGCTGACCAGCATGATACTACAAACTCTCAGTCCTCGCCTTCCTAGACATCGCGTGAGCCTTCGATAATACATCCCACGTAGCTGTAAAGAGGGCACTAACGAGAAGGGGAGTGGACGACATAATATATCGATGGACGTGTAAGATGCTTGCCACTAGGACAGCAGGAACTTCAGTAGGCAATCAGACTATTTAAGTGAGCACCTCTCGAGATACGCCACAGGGCGGTGTATGCTCACCATTAATGTGGAGTCTAGTGGTGGATGAACTACTGGAAATACGGACAGACCTCGGCCTACATTATGCTGAGTATGTCGATGATATTGTCATCACAGCAAGAGGAAAGTTTGAGGATACACTATGTGCTCATTCAAGCTGGACTTCAAGTAGGTAATGGAAGAATGGTGCCAAAGACAGGGGCTGGAAATAAACCCATCGAACACAACCATAGTACCCTTCTCTACGAAGAGAGAACTCATTAGAAAGAAAGTTATTCGAGTTACACCGGCATCGGAAGTCAGATATCTTGGCATGACGCTGGACTGCAAACTCAAATGGAATAATCACATTGAAGGAGTTGTAACTAAGGGTTCGAGAGCCCTCATGGTATGCCGAAGTCTTGCAGGAAGAACCTGGGAATGTAGACCAGAAATCATGTATGTACGCACTGAGAAGACCCACCCAACTTTACGAGTTGACTGTCTGGTTCAAGGAAACGGAAAAGCAGAGCATAAAATCAGCTCGCAACAAAGTACAACGCCAGCATCAATCAGCATAATAGGCAAAATGAAAACAGCAGCAATCGAGGCAATTGTGGGGCAGCTAGACAAGCAATGACAAGAGAGGGAGCGGGCAAAGGAGGATGGGTTAGAAAGAGTTAATTAACATCCCTGACAATCGATTGTGAAATTAAACACTATAAACATTAAAAAAGCACCTAAAAGTTCTAAAAGTCCCAAAAATAAAAACAAAATGACACACTTTGAAAAAAATATTTTCTTTTACAGAAAAGCCGATCACTTGGCAAGAATCTATGCTAAAAGCCGTACAAGAGCCCACTTTACAAATAATGATGCCTATTATACAGAGTGACCTAGTTGAATTTAACCTTTTCGCTATTTCCAGTTTTTACACTGAAAATAGGTATAGGGCATTTAAAATCTTATTTGGATAACCCTTTACATTTTGTCAGTCTCTGTAATAGCATGCGAGAGGTATCAGGGAGGTATCCGGATCGATGTCCGGCGCTTCCAAGAAACTTTTTTTTAAAATACTATCTAGTATCTTAATATTAATCTCGCCTTGCTGAAGTTCCATTTCTGTCGTGTGGTCTTAAGTATAATGTGGATACACTCGACAAAGCCCTCATCAGCATTTATCGTATTTGGTAATAAAATTCGTCATCAAATTCAATATTCGCTACTATTAAGGAACATCTTAAATTATTTACCTACCAAATTGTTACGCCCATGAGCTGTTTCCTGATCTCTAAAAAGAGCGATGACGCGATTTGAGAGTGAAAGACACCGCTGCGCGAACCCGAAACTGAACCACCTGAATGAGTCAAAAAACTGTTAGCCCCGTCGATCACAATTAGGTACGAAATTTGTCCGATCTTGCATCTCGGATGGGTTCATTATTCTGCGGGCTTATGTCATACATCGATCGGTTCGCACGTGGATTTTTTTATTAAGATATACGTATCACCTTTTGTCTACCAATAAGTATGTTTAGCATAAAGTATTCAGTGTGCCATCGTCAGCTGGAGATTTTTTGATTAGAAATACCATCAGTTCAACCAGCAATGGTGGATGGAAAAACTATGTCGTATCCATTACGCATAATTACCTATTTCGTAGGATGGAGAGGATATCCATTTGGAGAACCGACCAAATCGTAAAATCACAGTGTTTTTTACAGTCCAGTTCCTGAAGTGTCCTTCTGCAGCCTCTTGTATGTGTCTTGTTTATAAGATACGGGTGTTTTCCATGTAATGTCTTCCGTACTCATTGTTCTTTATATCTTGACATCTATTGTAATTGTGGTTCAGATTGGAAGAGATTCAGCGATGTGCATGCTTTGTCTGCTTGTTTGACTGCTCTGTACAAGAAAACATGTTTGTTACGGAAGCATTTTCTGACGAGTTCTATCTGGTTTGCATGGAGTGCGTGACGGTCTAGGAGTCACACTCCTCCTTCTTTTCTAGCTATTGACTCTCGCTACTCCCCTGGAACTAAATATCGTCACGAGGAAATAACTAACTGAGTCTTCATATCATGTCCGCCAATCTCCAAGACGAATTATTATCTATTTCCCCTTTGGAAGATTCCCCTTATCCAAATCGGTCTTGACCTAACTTCCATAAACAAAGATTCCCCACCCTCTCTAATCCAAAACCAATTTCACAATCTCGCCCACATTAAATACCCGGATCACCTCAGCTGTATTTACACCAACGAACGGATCGATATCTCCTCACTCCGATGGGGTAGCTTTCTATATGGAAGAATTCGAGCAGTCTTTCCAATTTAACCACCAATGCACAAACTCACAGCTTATGGCTTTCCACCGACTCTACATACACTATTGTCTAGTTTTTTGGATAAAAGGAGTATTCAGGTCACTATCGATGGTGTCTCGTCCGAGGCACTTGCCATCAATGCTAGTGTTCCGCAAAATTCGGTTTTGTCTCCAACTTTGTTCCTGCTGCAAATAAATGGCCTACTAAAGCTTACTGAAAACCCAATTTACAGCTATGCAGACGATAGCAGTCTTATATCATACTTTTCTTCTGACAAACCATTATCATCGGCCACTCTGGGACAACAAAGAAGACAACAGGCTGACTCAATCAATCGAGCCTTAAACACAATTATTGAATGGGGATCCAACAATCTTGTAACCTTCAATGCCAAAAAGTGACAGACTGCTGTATTCTCCCGGAGAAAATCTAAAGGAAACTACCTTGACATCATCATGGAGGGTTAAATCCTTTCTCCATCCTCCAATCTTTCGCTTCTTGGAATAACCACAAGCACTAACTTTTCATGGGATGAGAATATCCGAGGTCTTGCTAAGTGTGCCTCTCAAAAACTGGGTGTACTTTTCCGTGCCAAAAAAATATTTCAGCTGTTTACACTATATAAAGTGCAAATCAGACCTACTCTGGAGTATTGCTCTCACATTTGGAGTTCTGCTCCCAAACATACCCTAGCGCTCTTAGATTTCATCCAGAGCCGAGCTGTTAGACTTATAAACACTGACTCGTTCCCTTCACACCTTGGAACATAGACGGATGGTGGGTGATCTCTCCTTTTTTACCGATATTATTACGGACCGAACTGACAACTCTGATTCCCTCCAGTGCCAGCCTTGTTAGTTTCACACGACGAGCTAGAAGCTCTCATCCATATGCTCTTCAACAGAGCACACCCAGAAACTGGCGTGTGACGAGCATCTGGAACTCCTTACCAACCGAATTGTTCCCTGTTGGCTACAGTCTAAACATCTTTAAGAAAATAGTCTATCGGTATCATTCCTCCTCGCCGTTTCCTACTTGCAGTGCCCATTAGGGTATTATAGGTAATGCCTTTGCAAGTGGACTGGAAAAAATAATCAATGGATCATTACAACTAAGTCTCTTTATCAGAGCAATTAACTTCTTTTCTCTTTCCCATCCTTTTATTACTAATATACCTGCAACATTGAAAATAATATATGGGGTGGTCTTTTTTTGAACTCACGATCACGTAGGCATTGTTGGCAATGAAAGAGTAAACCACATAGCTCGGATCTATAGAAATGTAAGCTCGAGCGTAAACCTGTCTCTCAGCCTAACTGAGTTACGTCTATAAGTGAAAAGTAGCATACTAAACTCTGCTAAGCTAGAATGGCACCTACTATAACCGAAAACAAATTACCCGATTTCAAATCTGAGTTCTTTTGCCATCCTTCCCCTTGCATTTATCCAGGAGAGAACATGTGGTCATGACCCGCCCCTGCATCGGCCACACCCGGCTCACACATGGATACTTACCATCCAGTCCCCAAACCTTATGCTATAGATACAACCCCAACCTTCGCCTTACATTTAAACATATATATTCACCGAATGCCCTATCTACACCTTCCCTCTACGTTATCTTGGGCTGATCGGTTCATTGAAGGATATATTTCCCCATCCTCTTTCTCTCCTATTATACTTTTCTGTTTACGAAAGCTGCTCCCTTGCCTAAACTCCCTCACTTCATTCTCTTCCCACCCAAACTCAATGATCCAATACATAAACATGCATTCCTTCCTCCCTGCATATCACACACTAGGGAATAAAGTTACCCTCCGCTCCTGTATGGGGCACCAATGATCGGTGTGTCCTAAAACTCATGACCACCACCACTACCACCATCCTATCTACTGTGAGTCTCTTTTGAATGAGTTTGGCTGTAGTTTTCTATCTATCGTCAATTGTGAGAAAAATTATAGTTTCTAGGTCTGTTTTTATCAATTTTATAACTCCAAAGAAATCAATGAGGGCGGGATGGCGAACATATTAACGGCTTTGATTAGGTGTACGGAATTTAATTTTTTGTTGAGGACTAGAGTTAGCAGGTTCTAATATGCTTTAGTTATTTTTTTATTATTGTATGGCCTATTTATATGTTTTATTGAAATCCTAAATATTTATGTTTCGTTGTTAAAGTTTTGTGTATCTATTTTCTCTTTCTATTTCCAACTTTTGGTTTTGTGTTCTAATATTTTCTGTTTGTTAGTTGTATGTTAATACTGCTGAAGTTGCCGCATGTATTAGTCTATAAATATTTTCCGGTGTTATTGCAATAATTGTTCATCGTGTTTATTAGCATTTTTATGTATGTTTTATGGTTTGTTGTTTGAGATCTTTATTTGATGTTGTTGCTCCACGTAATCTTGTTACATTGCTCGTGATGTGGGCGATTTATTTTCGTGTGAAGCGTGGTTGCTCTTGCTCATTTGTATGTATCATGTTTGTGTCTTCCTTACCTTTCAGTTCCTTTCACTGTTTTTATTTCACTGTCTTTCTTATTTTTATTTTTAAAGTTACTATTATTATTATTTTATACATTTATGCACTTTGCGTACTATTGCAACACCATAGGAGGTTTGGTTTAATTTACGTTAATATGATCTACCCATGAGTGTATACAAATAAAATAAAAAATTATATCTTGTTTTGTTCTATTTCATCCGTGTCATCGAGTCTCAAATTAAAGACATTATCACTTCAAAATATCTCCTAACAAATACATTTTAAGCCACTTAAGAGATATTGCACATATGAACTTTACTTCTAAAATCACTTGTAGCATCAATATTGACGTAACATTTAGGAACGCGCTGTATACTTGAATTCGTTTTAAAATTACAAAAGTTGAATAGAAGTTTAAAATCTATGTTGGTGGCGAGCCGTTTCGGTACGCAACTGAGCATGTTTACATATTTCTGTCCAGGAGAGTGGCGTGCCTGAAAGGCTGGCCACCACCGCAGAATTCATCTTCCTATTAAAATAGGCAACATAATTGAAGAAGCCTGAATTCGTATTAAAATTATAATAGTTTTATAAAAGGTCATTCTCTACGTTGCGTTGGTAGCGAGTTATCAGGCAAATAACACAAATAGTGGCGCGGCGCGGCGGCGTGCCCGCAGAACTTGCCATAAAGGCAGAATGTAACATTCTCTTAATCTTCTTCTTCTGCTGCTATCCATTAATGGATGTTTGCGTTCATTTCTGGCCATTGTACCCTGTCTCTGATGGTGTGAATTAATTCTCCTGCGATTCTTATCCCCGTCCATTGCTTGATATTTCGGAGCCACGACATCCTCTTTCTGTCCAGTCCCCTGCTTCCTTCTATATTTCTCTCCATGGAACTTTAAAGATTCTTCGGTAGACCCACATCTCAAAGGTTTTTAGCCTTTTCATGGTATTAACATTCAGTGTCCAACTTTCTATGCCATATAATAGCACGGACCATACGTAGCATTTTGTGAATCTTATTCTGAGGTTTAGTGCGAAGTCAGTAAGTAACGACGTAAGTAAGTAAGGACGTTTCAGAATCTCATGAATAAGCTCCTCGCTTTTTCTATCCGGCACTTGATTTCTACGTCTAAAGACCAGCCTTCACACAACCAAGTCCCCAGATAGTCAAACCTTTTTACTCGTTCTATGTCTTCACTATTGTATGATAGTTTTGCATTCTGAAACTCATCTAATTTGCGGGTGATTATTAGGAATTTTGTCTTTTTTATGTTGATGTTAATGCCCATACGCTGGCTGTGTATTCCAACTGTGTTCAGGAGCCTTTGGAGGTCATTCATGTTATCTGCTATCAGGACTGTGTCATCTGCATACCGTATATTGTTGATCCATGTACCATTTACTTTGATGCCTAATTGTTGCTATTCGAGAGCTTTTTGGAAGATGTCTTCAGAGTAAACGTTAAACAGAAGTGGGGAGAGCACACATCCCTGCCTTACACCTTTAAGGATTTTCTGTGCATTTGTAACTTCGTTATCAACTCTAACTGCAGCCGATTGGTTCCAGTACAAGTTTTCAATACAGCGTATATCTATCTGATCTCTGTCAAGTCGCCTCAGCCTCAGTCTATGAAACACATCACTACATCTTTCCTCTAGTCGTAGCAGTTCTGAACCATCACTTGGGTTGCGACCAGTGCCTCTCTCGTACCGAGACCCCTTCTAAATCCGAATTGAGAGGATCCAATAGCGCCTTTGCATTTTGTGGAAATTCTGTAGTAAATTATCTTAATAGTGTAACAAAACTCTACACGACATGTCACTGGACTATATTTTTGTTTCTTTATCTCTCGATCTGTGATCTAAAAAGCTCATCATAAAAACGGATTTTAACCTTCTATTGAAGTAGAAAATATTTATTTGTACAGAAGTATTAGGATTTAAATACTTTAAAAGAAAGTTAAATTCTGGGTTGAAGGCTAGGTCTTCAGGAACGCCACTGAACGATATTTCTCTCTAGCGTAATGGCACACCCTAGGTTGTTGGTAATAAACGCCGTTTCTAATTCGTTTTAAGGGGAATTGAGGGTTTCATTGCCATTTTTTCCTCTAAAAAATATTACCAACAGACTTTCATCTTTATTTAAATTGAGATATCTGCCCTAACTATCGATGAGCAATCTGTTTTTCGCTTCATATTTAAACAGACCATCATCTGTCTCAATTTATGCATAGAGTTCCTTTGCTTCTTGAGATGTGCTTTTATGCTTCTTTTATCCAGGTTTAATTTGTTTCTTCATATAATATGCTTCAGTTAATATTTTGTTGTCCTTCTCAAAATATTTTGTTGCATCTTGTTCACGAATAGTATCTTTGTTTTTCTACTTCTCTATTTTTGTGACTCGTCAAGCTGCCGAGCTTGATTTTTCATAAAAGCTTTGGAAGTGACAGTTTTCATGATTTTATGCTGTCATTTATCTATTTTTTCTGGATAGGCTGATGTTAAGGAAAACATAAAAGCATAATCAAGGATCTTATAATACTCTATTTTTCTGGGACATTTCCAGCAGTTGAAAAATTCGAGTATGAGAATAATCAAGGCAACCAAGTATTTTTTGCTGTCTCTCATATTTATATTTATATAAATATATAATCCGCCTATTAATATCCTCTAAGTCCAGATTAAAAATAACTTGACGAAATAAACGTGATAAAGTGGAAAAAACTTTTAATGTCGACTAACGGCAGATGCGAAAACTTCAAAGCCAAAAAGTGTGATAACTCGGGAATTTAGGCGCCATATATCAGTTCACAGTGGGACAGAACAATAGCAAACCTTATGGCTTTCATATTCATTTAGTATGTAAATCAACCTGATTACATTATCAATTTTGATTGCCTCCAAATAAAGGTTAGGCACTGCCGAGTATATGAAATTGGCCTGACACATAAGAAATATTAAGATCTAGAGGATGGCCAGACTTCTTGTCCTTGCAATGATGAATAATATAATCAGAAAAATTCAAGAATTACTTGACATATCAGAGGAAATGCTTCGTTGCGCTGGATAATCCTTAACACATATGGTTTGGATGTGTACATTGAGGCATTTGTTTATTAGAAACCTAACTATCCTGGTTATTAAGAGAACAAGTAGTCTTGATAAACAGGTCAACATATAATGTGGAACACCCAAATTTTAATATGATATAATTTCCAGAATTATGAATCGATTTAGATGAATCAAAAGTCCATTCTTATGTATTCTTTTCTTTATGCGTAAAGTTTTCAATATACAGAGGCTCTTATTCGAGTATGTAAACGTGGTGCAATTTTGGAGCGGCCGCAAATTTGATGTAGTGATTTTCTGCTCAATTTTGGATTTGTTTTAGGAACATTAAGTCAGAGATCAAAATAAACAAAAAATAAGCGAAGACCGGAAATATTTTTGACTGCCTCTTGGCATGTTCAAAATTGGACCTACTGTACCTGTACTTTATTTCTATATAGGCAAAACCATTTTTTTTTTACCAAGCCACTCTACAGCTTCGAACTCAAATCCTCTTGAGTGCCTCATCCAACCTACCTTCATTCGCCCTCACAATCCTAAAATCACTGAATTCACACTGAGATTATTAAATTTAATCAAGACCAGCATGTGCTCAAGGAACGACTCTTGTGGTTTTTCCGTTGGTTACTCAGTATGCGTTAATAAGCTTGAGATTGCTTGTATGAAAACTATGCTATTGGAGTTCAGTTAGAAGGAGACGACAGGATGCTTTAACCAGCATTTCACCAGATTACGCGACGGGGCAAGGAGGGAAATGCTGGGGGTGAGGCGAAAAGTGAACCTTTTAGTATCTTGTTAATGTTCGGTGGCTATACAATCAAATTCCATTTCTAGATGGAACTGAAAACTTTGTCCACGATCTTCTTATACTCAGTTCGATCCATAATTACACTAGTAAGATACATTATGCACTAATGTTGTGAACTGGGCTTTATTTCCTTAAATTCATTTTAAACATGCAGTTTTTCCAGCAGGGTTCAGTGTTGAGAGATGATTTTCCCCAAAAATGTCACTTTCTTGTGCTAGAAAACGATATGCAACTGGTTACTTATAACCATACCTAGGCCCGCTCTGACACCTTTTACGCGACAATAGTTCGAAAGAAAATTATGCCTGCCTCTGGTGTTATGTTCGTGGGCGTGCACATGCATCATGGTGGATTGTTCTTTTTTAGATAACGCAAGTTTTCGAGTATGTACGCACATGGAAAGGTCATTCAATACTTTCAAGTATATGTAAGCCTCTCTGCAGTTTTCCATGCAACAAAGACCCGACACAATTCTTATAGCTTTCCTCTGCAGAGCAAACACTTTTCAAGAATCAGCAGCATGTCCCTCCGCCATGACCGCATAAGCCACGTGAGAGTGAAACAGAGCATTGTATGCCTGAAGCAGAAAATTCCGTGGCACACACTTAGCCAAGTTTCATAGCATCAAAATGTTAGTGTTAAGTTTTTTTAAAGGTACTCAATGTGGATTATCCATGGTAGTTTCGGACCCAGGTGTACACCAAGGAACCTCACACCACCATCCAACTCATCATCCGACGTTCAAGAACAGCATGTTTAATGCAAATCCTTTTCAGCACTAGAATGTGCTCCATCGATCTTCCCTGCGAAGCACTCTTGTCTTTATGCTTGCATATCAGAGTGGTCCAGCAAAAAGTGTCCATTTAATTTCCGTATCAGCATAAGACAGATCATTGATGGAAACCAAGAAGAGAAGAGGTCCCAGCACCGACCCCTGTGGCACACTCACAGTTATCGGCATACTATCAGATTCTGAGTCCCCAACCCTAACCTGCTGCGTACGGTTTTGCAAGTACGACTTTAAGAGCTTAAGAGCAGAAACACTTGTGTTGTAGACTTTTAACCTATTAAGCAAGAGATCATGTGAGACACAGTCAAATGCCTTACACAGATTACGAAAGGTGGCCGAGGCGTACTGAGACTGTGTATAGGAGACAAGGTCGAGAATTCCAATGCCAGTACCTAAGCCCCTACTAAAACCAAACTGAGACTTTGAGAAGATGTTGTTGACCTCCAAATAGTTCACAATCCTTGATACCAAGTACCTTTCAAGCACTTTGAAGAGTATCGGGAGCAGAGAAAGCGGACTGTGATTCGATGGGTCATCGGTAAAGCCCGGTTTTATAAGCATAATGCTTATGATAAATAATAAAAGCTGATGAAATTTCTTCACAAATATGGTCGAAACATGAAAAAATACATCATCTGCTGACAAAAAATGTTTATGTTTTTTTTCCTCTTTTTAACGTATTGTGCTTTTTTCAACCTTCCGTGCATATTTGATGATTTGATGCTTTTCTACATATATTTTAACGAAATTGCAAGAAAAGTCCCCCAAAACCCACCCTTAATAGCGCCCCACGTGGTACACCTACCATGAAAATATAGACCCTGCAGGTCATCTCCTTATACCGGAACCTATCGATTAAAAACCGCGCGGGCGCCTATTCGCCGGATAGGTTCCACCGATTTAGGTGTCGATCTGGGGTTATATTTCAAGGGACGAAAGGAAACGATTCAACTTTGAAAATTTTTGATATCGAAAAATATCGATTATTTTCGGCTCCTACCGCGGAACCTATCAGCGACAGGTTCCCGTCGAGGTAGGATTTGAACTGGGCGTCGTCGAAAACCCCCCTACCCCGAATTTTAACCCTCCAGGTCGAACGACACCACGAGCCCCTAGGAGACTTAGCGGCTTAAAATTTCATGTGAGGGTTCGGACCGATGCCCTCCATCTCCCTGTCGAAATTTAGGTAAAAAAACGGTAGGAGCCGAATTTCTGGTAGGCTCTAAATACAAAAAAAAAACCGTCTCCTAAATATAAAAAGACCTACGAAAGCGTTTTTCTTCGAAATAATATTTAGGGGTCGAAAACCACGATTTTCCACTTTTGGAACCTATGGGGCGAGCGTTTTCGAAATAGGAGCCGCAGATCGCAAATTGCGCGGAGTACTTTTTTTTTTAAGTCTAATTAGTAAGAGGGACATTTTTTGGGTCTCGTTCCGAAAAAAATATTTTTCAACCTCGTCCGGCTCCTATCGCGGAACCTATCGGAGGTAGCTTCCCGCCGGGGTCAGATTCAAACTCGGCGTCGTCGAAAACCCCCATTAACCCAAATTTTATCCCTCTGTCTCCAAGGGATCACCTCACCCCCTAAATAGTGGCCCCTTGGTTCCCATTTTTTTTTTTCATTTAAACGGTACCCGTCCGACCTACCACACCGACTTTCGTCGATTTCCACCGATTAAATCGATTTTTTATCGCGAAGCCTCTCCCTAGGGCCCACAGTTTTTTATGTCCAAATTCGTATTCCCCGGCCCCGAAAGCCCCCGAGTCCCCATATTCGCCTAAATCTGAGCTGTCTCGTGTTCGGTTTAGTACCAGCTCACGTTCCTTATTGACGGGAAGCAAACAAGTTCTTGCAGAACAAAGTTACATATTAAAACATAAGCTATGTTCATATTATATTCAATATGAAATGTTTACTTTACGTAAAAATATATATAACTTCTTTAAAATTATATGCTTTTTCATGCTTTTTTTTTGTTATTTACCCTGCTTTTTCCTGTAAAATCGTTATTCTTTTTAAGCGCTTTATTTGCATTTTTTTATGCTTATAAATCCGAACTTTAGTCATCGGCATTGCCCTTCTTATAAATGGGCGAAACCACAGCATGTTTAAGGGGATCTGGAAACATGTATATACAAGCGAAAGAGCCATTGCTTTAGTGTTGCACGTTCGTACAAGCATTTATATATAAGTTATTAATTTAAACAGTTAATTTTGTTATTATTTATGTGTTGTTGTATGGATTTTTGTGCACATTTTTATACGTTCCATTGCATATGAATTGAAATTTAACAAGAATGGGAAAATTAGTAACAAATATAATTCATGAATTCAGGATGGCCAACATATATAAAGTAAATCTTCATTTTCTTCTCTAGGAACTTTCAATCTTCTTATATTTCCGCTTATATTTGTTTTGCATCATGTGGTACTAGTTAAAACTTGCTGCCTTCTCAAAATGATGGTTCGTTGTTGTGGCCGGCCTCTCATCCATTTTGTTGCTTAATGCTTGGTCATATATCCTGCTCAATTAGAGGAAGCAAACTCCATCAGAGATGTTATTTACTTTGGTTCGATCTCCTATCCACCTTATTTCTTTGTCAGTCTCTTAATAATATTTCAGTGTTACCTCTCTCATTTATCTTTGGTGCTTCTGCAGTTCATTTATAATTTTACGATCTGAAATCCACATCTCAAAACCATATGCGTTGACTGAGATTTTAGTCTGCTTACTTAGGAAAATTGTATGATTTTTTTGTCAACCATAGAGTTATTTTTGCTCTTACCATTTCGTTATTCTTGTCTTACAGCTTCTTCTAATGCTGTATCGTTCTATTATTTGTCAGTTCAATATTGTTTTGTTTTGGCTCGTTTTCATTAAAATCTATATTTGTGGTTTTAGTATGGATATTTTAGTAATATGCAAGACTTTTCTCAAAATTCCTTTGGTGCAAGTTGCGAATTTCGATGTTTTCTTAGTACATCAGGGTTTAAAATAAATTTTTACTCCCTAGGAAATGAAAGTACACTTTCAATCCCTAGGAAGCAAAAGCCCCAAATTGATTCCCGAAAATTTGTATCAACGTAATGCTAAAAATTGTCTTTTCAACCACTTTATCACAGTTCTGTTCCAGTGTCTCGCGTCAGGACGAAAATACTTCCGATAAAGTTCTATGAATCAAGCAGAATAAAAAAAATGTAGGCGACACGGGTGACACACACGGTCGGATATTGATTCATTTATACGTTATCATTGAGTAATGTAAATAAAAATATTATTCAGTGATTAAGATAACCATTTCTTTATTTAATTTAGTAACGGACACCTAATGAGTGTTGGGTACTTTTATTTACGGCCTGCTTTACATTTCGTTGCACATTCACTATTTCGGGAAAACATTTTTTTTTAGTATTTTCCTTGCATTAACACCATTTAAATATTAATTATTAGCATCAGCATATTGTACTAATAAGTAAGTATACAATAAGCAAATTTGGAACTTTGTCTGCTCACTTTTTCTTATTCTGAGGGCCTGATGTCGGCTTTAAACATCTGGCTCCTCTTGAATGCTATAATGGTAAACTACATAATATTAATTGCTTAATATTTTTTGTTTTGGAACTCCTTATTCCAGATAACATTGTTGCTTTAATTTCAACAATCTGCTGTAATTTTCCGCGTAACTATTAATATTTTTCCAGTGATTTATTTAAGCTTAATAAATGACTAATTATTATTTGTGGGTTGAGATTATAGATATTTTTGTGGTTACTCCGCAATATCGGAATTTTTATTACGGGGAGCCGACTTGTGCTAGTAATTAGTTCTAATCTTGAATGTTCATGTTTTTGATCTTACTGACGTCAAAGCGATTCCGCTGTTCTCATAATTACTCACATATTTATTGGTTTTAATATTGTATTAAGGGAGCACCATTTTATAACTTCATCTTGAATAGAAAACATTTGTTATTGTAAAGAGTATGGGTGTGTACCTAATTGCACGCTTATTCAAATAAAATAAAATAAAATTCTTGCTTTTAATGGACCAAGGGGCCAGGGCAAATGGATGTGAAGTAGGAAGATTTACTGGGGAACATAATAAAATATGTGCTACCACAAAGTAGCTCTATTATTGTGTTGCGTCTACAGAAGAGGCCATGATGTCAATATAATCTGCGTTCTGTGTCCGGCAACGTCTGCACACTTTTCAGAATTAATTCAATGGCCAGATAAACTTTACAACTGAATTGATCACTATCTGGCAGCATCTATTAAGAGCTAAATAAGGGCAATAATTGTTTAGTGTGTTACCTGTTCCGGTGTCGCCCAAAAATGCGACGCGACGCCGACGCCACAAACGGGAGCGTAACTAATAACCCGGCTTTTATTGGACTAAGGGGCAGTGGTGGGCAAATGGATATTCGATATAAATGCACACTTGTTTATTATAAAGATTTTCGAAATTATGGGGGGCATTAGTTGATTTAACATGAGTTATTTTTTGAAATGGGTATAGATTTACCGCATGTGTTGGATTTGGTAAACCTCAACAGGATGCAGTACTCGGCAACGTGATTATCCCGATATCCTGCGAGCTTGTAAAGTTTGTTTACAACGTTTTCCGACCAATTTTGACGTTTTCTACTTCATACCAGGGCGATTCGTGAAGATCATAATTATATATAATAGATGCTGATCAACCAAAAATGCTTTGAATTTAGTAGCTTTCCTAGACTAGTTACTTAGTAAGGGGGTAGAGACAAACGCAGATTAATTTCTCTGGACTTAAAAATTGGCGAGTGGAACTAAAGCCACTATACTTTTAAAGAATGGAATGGGAACGGATTTTTTTTTTTGGTCAGGTGGAGGAACGCTCTCTTATGCGCACCCCCTTAGGCTTTGGAGGTAGTGTTGGGCTCTCTCGAAGGCATACCAACCAAACCTCCACCGCCTCGAGGTCTACCTTGCTGCCTGCATATCTACTGCCATTGGCCGCAGCCTTTTTAGCAGTGTCGTCTTTGTAGATTTTAAGCCATCTTTGCCGCTATTTGCTGGCACCTCACTTCATTTATGTCATAATCTTGTTATTAGCAGTTTTATTCTTCTTTGTCCTTTACTTTTTGGAATAAGTCTGCTTGTAAGTTTTGTGTTACTTTCATTTATAATAGTCTATAGTTACTTTTGGTCTATTTACAGTTCATGGTGTATCTTCTAATCTATTTACACTATACATTAATAGCTATACTATTCTGCAATTCCTGTTTTTATTTACACTAATTACATTGCTATACTCCTTCTAACTAACTTGTTGGTTAGTTATGTACCTTATTCTCATAATTGTTGAATCTGTGTTATCTTACTCAATCCAACATTAAGTACATTGAATGTACATATTAATTCCTTAAGTTCTTTGTTAGGGTGAAATTTGATTCTTTCGTAGAATTGTTTGATGCTGCCGTGAAGATATTCCTTTAATGGGATCCATTTTATGTCCCTAAATAGATCCACGTTCCTGACGTACCATGGGACGGCTGCCGCTCCTCTCACAAAACGATTTTCCATACCTTGTAGCGAGTTAATGTAAGATCCCGCTATCGTGCCCCAGATTGCTATGCCATAAGCAATTTGTGCTCTGATCACTACTTTCAAAATAGTCAGTTTCGTCTTTAAGTTTAAAACACTGTATCTTCCCACCAATGAGTATAACTGAGCTACTCCCCCTTTTATTTTCTGCTTAATTGAGTTATGGTGACTAACCCATAAAAGTTTTTGGTCGAAGATCAGACCTAGAAATATCACTTCTCTGTCCCATGGGATATCTTCACCATATATTTTTAGATTAGGTCCTTTAGGTAGCAGCCGTTTTTGGAAAAATATCGCTTTAGTTTTTGTAGGGTTCAGTTTGATTTTATATTTGTTGGTCCAATATTCAAAATTGTTAAGTTCCTTCTGCAGCTCTCTTGACATAATCGCGCCATTCCTACTCCTATACAGGAAAGCCGTATCGTCAGCGTACAATCCATAAAATGTTGAAGCCGCAGGTCTGTAGTCACATGTATATAGACTATAGAGAATGGGACCGAGCACAGAGCCCTGCGGGACCCCAGCCCTTATCTTCCTGAAGGTTGATTGCTCTGATCCTATCCTTACACTGAATTTTCTACCATGTAGATAATTAATGATCAATCTTTGCCACATTTCTGGAATTTTGAGTTCTTTTAACTTTACAGCCATACCCTGATGCCATAGAGTATCAAAAGCTTTTTGCACATCAAGAAAAACCGATCCCACTGCCATACCTAAGTTGAATGAGATTGATATATATTCTGCTACTCTCAAGGCTTGGTGCTCCGACGAATGACCTCTTCTAAACCCAAATTGTTGGTGGGGCATTACTCCTAGTTTTTCAATCACTGTAACGAATTTTTTCTTTAGGATTTTCTCAATAACTTTCCCTACTACCGGGAGCAAGCTTATAGGCCTATAGTTGACAGCGAAAGTAGGGTTTTTCCCCGGTTTCCTTATTGCAAAGATGCATGAAGTCTTCCATACCCTTGGAAAGTGGCTTAGTCGAAGTACCGCATTTGCTAGTTGGGCAATACATGCAAATCCCTTGTCCCGTAGTGTTCTAAGCATCTTGTTATTCACTCCGTCCATTCCCGGCGCTTTTTTAATTTTTTGGTGACAACAGATGTATTTGGCTTCGCCTGGAGTATCAAAGTCCTCAATACGGTTAATTCCTTTTAGTTCCATAGTTTTCATGTATTCCCTGTTCGCCTGGGAATCGAATTTAGGGTTATTGTAATCTGTGGTATTTACCTTAAATATATCCTCCTAAGTGTTTGCTATCTCTTCGGCCTTATCAATATCAGAGTAGACGATCCCGTTCCTTCCATGAATTGGTGGAATATTTTGTTTAGGCCTTTTCAGTGCGTTAAAAATCTTCCAAACAGAATGGTTAATTAAGTCCTTTATCTTATCGTCCCATAATTTAGTTTTGTACTCTTTAAGTTTCTGTTTGAGTATGCCAGAATGAGTGTTTAGTAGTACTTTTAGATCTTCAATTTTATTTCTTGTGAAGTCTTTTCTTAGTTTCCTATTGTTTTTGATGAGAGTTTGAAGTTCTTTTGGAAGTAGCTTTATAGAACAGCCTTTAAGAGTTTTAGTAGTTGAGTTGATTTTGTAGGATTTAATTATGTCATCATTGAATTGAATAGCGTATTCCTCAAGTTCTTCCACCGAATTTATCTTCGGAACCTTCAGCGTTTGTTTAAGAGACTCTTTAAAACCTAGCCAGTTAGTTATGGTCTTAATCTTGGTAAAATCGTTTCTGGTCCCAGATCCTATTAAAACTTGTAATGGGTTATGATCAGAGGTGCCTTCATTTAACGCCTCGACCTCTATTTCCTGTTTTAGTCTTTTAGTCAAGATAAAATCTATGTTGCTTGGGATTCCGTTCCCAGCCGGAATATAAGTTGGTGTGCTGATCCGAATACATTGAGATTAAGGTCCAAAATAGCATCTTCAATGATATGCCCGTTCTTGCAGTAAGTAGCACTTGTCCAACATCTCGACTTGGCATTATAATCACCCATTAGGATGGTGGGCAAAGTTCCTTCAAACAGTGCTTGATTTGATGCCTCTTACATTCCATGATACTAATTTGTGTTTATTCATTGGAACTAAATTGGGGGAACGGATAAAAATTGTTGCAAAAAATTAAGTAAGGTAAGGCCAACCGATAACTGCGAGGTGGGCGTTTCTTGCGTTGAGCCGTTCTTCATTTGCAGATGGATTATTTATGGCGCCGGAAGGGCGGAATCTATGCATGTATTGGAAATATCTATCTTTCTCCGATTTATGGATTTTCTTTCCAGTCACCTTCTATATCACTTGCACTTGCCTTGCCACACATAGTATAGTATAGTATAGTATAGTATAGTGCATTTGTAGAAGAATAGAATATATGCACATTTATTAGGCACAATATAATATAAAGAACTTTATTTGAAAAATAAAACAAAAATAAATACCTGGAAAGTAGATAAAGTGTGGCAAACTTATTTGGAACAGCGACGTTTGAGGAGCGAAGAGAGGAAAAATAGCTTGCAACCAATCGCCTTGATGCACTTTGTCATGAGGATGAGGGGAACTTGACGCACCTGTTGCCGGATGTATCGGGCAAATAGATATAAATGTCGCAAATTTATTTAAATTGATAATGTGTAAAATAGATTATGAATTAAAGTTGAAGTAATAGTAAAGTTCTAGTTTCCAGTTATTTTCAATGAGTTAATGAGTATATTAAATTATGTGTATCTAGATAATATGTATAAATATTAATTCTCAAAAAATATTAAAGTTACTCGACAACATCGCCAATTTTTTGTCCGCATTCTTTCCGCTGTTCCAGTTATACTTGCCACACTTTAAACAAAATTTACTCATTCGGAAAACAGCATCCTATTAATGAATATTTTTCTAGACGTTTCAATGCGAAACTATGACATCCATCATCTGAAAAAAAAATACTGACTATACTTGTAATAAGAGCGCATTTAAATCTTAAATTATAGGTAGATCTATTTTTAAATAAGAAAAATATCCAACAGATGGAATTTTTTTTTACATTTTTTGCATTTTAAAGTTGTCAATATGTCAATCAAGAAACTTGCTGTTTTTCAAAATTTTTTTGATAAAATCCAAACTTATTTTGATGAAAGTCAGATCATTTTTGACGACATTTCGGCACTGGTAATATTCTAGGTGAGAGTAAAGAAAGGTCATTTTAAGTGACATATTGCAATCAAATTGATGTTTATTTTTTGAAGATTTTTCTACAAATTCATTCATTCTCAGCCCTTGGTTTTTACATCAAGAAGCTAGGCACATTATTTGAAAAAAGTGTAGATCATGAATTTGCAAATTCCCTCCACACCACAAATAAATCTATTATTGTGATGTGTCTACAGAGGCTATGATGTCAGTACAACGTCCAATTAACTCTCTAAAAAATTGGTTACTATAATCTATATCCTCTGGTCATTTTGCCAGATGTACTCACATTTTATTTTATTTTTGCAATCCTGAGAAAGTCAATTAGTATTAAGATATCCAAGTCTAAAATTCATAATTCGCTAGCTAAACCTCATTTTTCGTAAAGGTAATGTAATACTCATTTTTCCAGAGTTTTTTCTCTGTCTTACCGAAAAGGGATTTACCCATCTTCTTGGAAAGTCATTCGAATACAACCTGTTTCAAAAAAAGGCAAGAAAACCACGCCCTCAACCTATCGCCCAATTTCCTTGCTTCCAATAATCTCCAAAGTCATGGAACGTGTAGTCAATCAGCAACTACTCAAGTACCTCGAGACCAACAGAATAATTAGCGATACGACGGCTTCAATACGGCGACAATACGGCTTCCGCAAACAGGGATTGACAGGAGATATATTGGCCTATATCACTCATATATGGAGCAGGGCATTTGAGAACTACGAAGGATCTCGAGAGATTGAGTTGCATATTTCGAAGGTATTTGCCAGAGTTTGGAATGACGGATTGCTCAATAAACTGCCGTCATTCGGACTGCCAGTTTCCTTAAGAATCGATATCTGCACGTTGCAGTTGATGTATACATCTCAGACACAGTCACCGTTAATGCGGGAGTGCCTCAGGGCGCAACACTTTCACCAACTCTAGTCCTCATCTATATTAAAGACCTGCTGCCCGAAATCAATAATCCTATTTATAGCTTTGCAGATGACAGCACCTTTGTCTCCTAATTTAGATCAGAAAAATATTTACCAGCGACTGAGACTTATCACCGCAGACAGGAGCAAATTACAACAATTAGTTAAGATATGGAAAAGGTTCAAACCTGGGAAGACAGGAATTTATTTGTTCTAGTTCAATGCAGCAAAAACCCAAGCAGCCGCGTTTACCAAGAAATCCAATACGGCGGATCCTGATATCATTATGGCAGGACCGACCCTTCCTTCATTCTCGATAATCAGACTACTGGGTGTCTCGGTCAACAACAATATGTCCTGGCATGACCACGTTGCTAACATCGCAAAATCACCCTCGCAGAAGCTTGGTGCGCTATTTGGCACAAAAAACTGTATACACCGCAGCAGATGCTCTTGCTCTACAAAGCGCAAATAAGACCGTGCTTAAAATATTACTCAATATTGCCGCACCTAAGCACACCCTAAAGCTGCTGGATTCAATTTAGGGGAGAGCTGTGCGTCTCGTCGCGTCGCCGACCCTGGATCTGTATAGTCTGGAACACCGCTGATATGCGGCCGAGATATTCCTATTTTACAAATATTTCCACGGCAGATGTTCACAAGATTTGGGCAGCATCATCCCGTCTCCAGTAACGCCTGTCAGACAGTCGCGACAGACGGTAAGAGCGCACCCGTCCATTGTACAACTGGAAACACTTAGAACGTCGCTTTACAAGGACTCTTTTGCCTAGCGCACTGAATCACTGTGGAACTTATTCCCAGGACATCTGTTTCTCCCTATTTATAACCTGCTATTCAAGAACCGTGTCAAATGGAGGAGTAATAAACAGTATATATGCTAAAAAGGCCAGCAGTAATGATGTTGAGCGTAGAGACACTAATATTAGCAACAACATTAATTACTCCGAAATATCTAAGGCTGATATATTTGATGAAATTGTCAAGCTTCCTGATAAACTAACCTCGGGTCCAGATGGTATTCCTAACTTCTTTCTGAAACAGTGTATTTACCGCAGCAGGTGCTGGCAACACAATCGATAATTAAAGATCTCTGTATTTCCTGACACCTGGAAACAAAGATATATTGTTCCAATATTTACGAGTGGTCAAAGGAATAATGCCGAATAAAGCCCTTGTCCAGCTGACATACATCATCAATGCCTCCATCAGTCTACACTACTTCCCGAGGACATGGAAGACAGCTAGGATCATCGTCATCGCCTAACCAGGAAAGGACAGAAGGACAGGAGCCAAACCTAATCATACAGGCCAATTTCCCTACTACCCACCTTTGGAAAAGTCTTCTAAAGAGTGCTCAACAAATGAACCAACGCGGAGCTCCAAACGGTAGGAACCATCTTACCAGAACAGTTCGGATTCCAGCGGGGAAAATCGACAGTCATGCAGCTTGCGAGGATAGAGGACCAGGTAATGATAGGAAACAACACCAAGAAGACGACAAAAGCAGCACTTCTGGACTTAGAAAAGGCGTACTATACCGTATGGAGAGAGGACATGGCTACCAAGATGCGCGAAGCATGAATCACGCCGGCAATCACGGTCTTCGTGATTGCCGGGACAGGACAACAACAACACTGATCAACGGGACAGAATCAAGGACAAGAACAATAAGGCAAGGGCTCCCCCAAGGAAGCGTAATATCGCCGACGCTGTTCAACATCTACATCAACGACGTGCCAAGGAAACAGAACAACCGCATAGCACTCTTCGCGGACGACGTAGCAGTCTACACATCATCAACGCAGCAGGTGACGGCAACACAGCGATTAGAACACCACGTTAGGCAGATAGCGGAGTACTTCAAGAGAAGGTAGCTGAAGATAAACGAGAGCAAAACGCAACTCATCAACTTCAACCAGAAGCGCAAGAGAGAAAGGACACATATCACGATCAACAGAACACGGAATGAGAACACGCATACAGTAAAGTACCTGGACAAGAAGCTGACGTTCAACGACCATATACAGGGCACCAGGAGAACAGCAGCAATAGCAGCCAGCGCAATATTGCCATACATCATGCCGCAGGCAAGACTGGTCAAGGACATCAAGCTTATACTGTACAACACCTACGTCAGGCCAATAATCATGTACGCAGCGCCGGTTTGGAGCTCCGCAGCGAAAACCAACAAGGAGAAGTTACATACGCTGGAACGAAAACTGCTATGTGCGTATACGCACAATCATGAACTAGAGATGGGAGGATTTCAAGACGACGAGACAACTATAAAGAGAAGCCGGGACAAGACCGCTAGAACAGAGACTACAGGAGACAGCGACGAAATTCTTCAGGTACACTATGAGGTCGCAGGAAATAACCAGGAACATAGGAAGGATGACCATAGAGGAGATGCCATTCAGAAAAATCCACTAAATGATCCACGAGGTGAAGCTCTGAAAATCTAGAACAAGGACTAGGACCCTAGGACGCCCCTCCCCCTCCAGGAAGGACTGCATGAAGCCGAAAAACATTAAAAATTGCAGTGTTAGATAATCATTTAGTATTAAAATATCATGTCATTTATTTAGTTATCTTAGGTTTAGGTGGACGCTTGTTAGGTACTACCTTAGTTGGTAGTGTATAGGTATTTATTTGTAAATATGTATATATTGTTAAGTTTGTATTAGTTTTAGGTCAAATATCAAGTATCATAAGGCAATTCTTTATAAATATAAATAAATAGATAGATAAAGAAATAAATAAATAGATATATAAAAGGGACAATGTGGTAAATTACAGAAGTTTATGTATCCAGTCAGCCATACCAAACTTTTTGACTGTCTTGTCAGCGAATAAATGACATGGATGTGCAGGGGATTGCACCCGGAAGCACAACATGGTGTCAGTAAAAATAAGTCAACAGTATCCAATTTAGTAGTTTAAGAAACATATATTTTGCAGAGTATGGAAGATCGCTGGATGGCTTTTGATCGTTTAGATCATCAGTTGCTTTTACGTAAACTTAGTCCTAATTTTTGATCTTCGATCGGAAGTTCTTTAACCAAAACGTACACAATACGTGAAGCTCGGTTGCTTCTTCTCAGACGGTACCAATGTTTCATCTGGTGTTCCACAGGGGGGTCACTGCTCTCCACTCATGTTAAATATTTTTAACAGTGACCCATTAGAGTGTGTTATAAATTGCAAAGGTTTGAAATTTGCTGATTATTTTAAGTTGTCGAGAACTGTGGAGAGTGTGTGCAATAAGTAAGCTACAACTAAATGTCAATAAACGTTGTTGTATTTACTTTTTTCGTATATCAATTAGGTTTGTGACTAGTTAATCTATTGATGGCAAGGTTTTCAAATACGTATCATCAGTTAAAGATTTGCGAGCTAGTATTTTGGACGAGAAATTATCATTTGTAGAACATATCAATTCAAAGATTTTGGGTTTTGTACTGAAGAACTGGAAATAATTTTCAGTTGAATCTACTAGACTGGTTTATTGCTCTCTTGTTAGGTCCACCCTGGAATATTACTCAGTAGTGTGGTATCCGTATTTTCAAAGTCATATTAATTCTATTGAAAAGGTTTAGCATAGATTTTTCAGATAGTGTGTATTTAGGCACAGATTACTCCTAAGTAGGAGTAATCTGTGATTTAGGAACAAATAGATATCTGTACTTCGTAAATATCTTTAATATTGATATTTTAATATGTCTTTAGGTCCGTTTAAGCATCTTTTAAAGCTGTGAGCTAATGTGTGTTGTATTTTTTTCTTTTTTTGGTATTGTTTTTTACATTGTAATATGAAGTAATGAGTTATAAAAAAAAATGTGTCTCTTGTGCTAGTACTTGTTATCTTATCTTATCCAGGTTTCGTTCAGGATCCTCATTTTACCTCGGCTACATGTTCTGACAATTTCAACCCTCTAGGTCTACTGGAACATGCTTAATTAAAGAGGCGTTTTACTTTGATAATCGTTTCAACTTTGATAAGCGTTTCATTTTTTCTGATTTTACCCTCGCTAAAGAAGTTTCACTTCAAAAAACTCTTGCTGCTGCTTCAAGAATGTCGAGAAAACGGACTTTTCATGGAAAATGTAAAAATATTGATTTCTAGGTAAAAAAAATGGGCTTTTTATTTTTTTTCTCGAAAAATATATTTCTTTTTAGAAAAGACGATAATCTGACGAAAATCTACACTAAGAACTGCATTAGAAGATATTTTGAAAATGATGAGATGACTCGTCACCACTTAACATTTTATTAGCGGAAAACCAAATAGTCTGGAGCCTTCAAAGAAACGTGATATGAGCAGTACATACCAAAAAATTGCACCGATTAGATTGAAAATGCTGAATTTGGTGATTTTTTAAAAATTTCAGTTTCAATAATCTAATCACAAATTCGTAAATTTCGCGATCTATAAAAAAGTTCTTTAACAATTTTCCATACAAAATCGAGGTTAAATTGACATATGCAGAAATTCGCAAAAACATCTAGTTTCAGAAGTTTTCAATACTTCGATAAATTTACGAGTTTGAACAGATAGCTATCTTTGGATGCACTATGGGATATTTGAGGGAATACATCTTCAATATGTTGGCAAATGGTTTGAAGCTGGAAAAATAGGCCAGGGTCGGAAAATGTGAAAAATTTTTGGTGATTAGGGGCACTTTCTGGTGGATTTTGTGGCAGATTTTTAGATAAAATTTTACATTTAGCACATCGATGAGTGTAGTTTTTGTGGTAAGTAAGTTGATTCTTTTGCCTGAAATCTCATTTAAAACGATTTGAAAATAGGAAGATGAGCCAGGATCGGAGATTTTGGACATCTTTCAAGAGATAATCAGCGGTTTATGCCAATTTTATGAGAGTTTCGAAGTAATTTTTTTTTAACATCGAAATTGGAGCAAAATTTCAAAATATGGAACATACAAAAATACTTGTGTTTCGTAATATTAATCTCGCATTGTTGAAGTGTTCACTTCTGCCGTGTATTTTTAAGTAGGTAAATAACATTTTTTATGTATTTTTACAATTAATAACATTTACAACAATGATATTACATATATAAGACTCGACCATTATAAGCAGCTGCACGTAGCGAATAGAATGCACTTTATTTTTTATCGGTAGGCATGAATTTTCTTTATATAAGTGGAACATCCTGTATATTGACATATTTTTTGATTATTACAATATATTTTAAGCTGTTTTTAATTTTATAGTATGTATATTGAACTTGTCTAGTTTTATTTTTTAATTTTATTTTTTATTTAGATTTTTTTTCAAATAGGTGATAGTTTTTACAAATTAATATCTTAGATATATGCCATATTATAATTAAATGCCGCTTAAGATGGAATAAAGATATTTAAATTCAGAAAAAAAAAATTACACAAGTTTAATTTTTAAATAATTCGCAGGCTTTTTAAATCTTTGAAAAAATCTCAAACAACTTTGTACTCTAAGTATAACCATGCATCACACAGTGGTGTTTCTCGAGACATACATAAAATATTGAATACCAGATTTTATTCCCAAATACGGCCCTGATTTGTATATAATTTGTCAAATAAAATAAAAAAAATGAGCGAGTCTACTAGTACTCGAGACAGTGATGTGTAAACATATCCTATATCGACATGCACAAATATTTGAGCAGCCCTTGTAAAATTACTGCGCATGGTTATGAGGTCACGGCCGTTTACACATTTCCGTCCCCATCCGCATGCACATTTCCGCCTCATTTGCCGAGATTTACCCTCATACCGCCGCGTAAGATGTTTACACATCAAAAATATCAGATTTATAATTCAATGAGTTATTACCAAAAAATTACACAAACTTGATATATAAAATTATTTACTAAGCTTTTGATGTGTAAACATCTTACGCGGCGGTATGAGGGTAAATCTCGGCAAATGGGACGGAAATGTGCAAGCGGATGGGGACGGAAATGTGCAAGCGGCTGTGACATCATATCCATGCGCAGTGACATTACGAGGGTTGCTCAAATATTTGTGCCATGTCGATATAGGATATGTTTACACATCAGTGTCTCGAGTACTAGCAGATTCGCTCAATTTTTTTTTTGAATGTTTCGGAGCATTCAAGGGTTAATTTCATGACAATCTAATGTATTTCTTCTTTTTAAATCTTCTAAATCCCTGAAGATTATTAAATGAACGCGATGTCTTACTTAACCCTATAGTATCTTATCGAGGCTTATTTTTGTCCGAATAATTCATTAATTCATAAATTCCGTATATTTGATGTTCTATTGTAATTAGTACAAATAGATAACAGCTCATTATTATTCTATATGACAAATATGATACAAATCAGGATAGTGTTAACCAATAAAACTTGTAATTGTATATTTAATATCGAATACTTGATTGCAGTCAGAATAAAAATAAATACAAGCAATTAAAAAAATTAGGTCCTAATTTTGAAAGTAAGTTGATGTTGCTAGTAATTTCAAGGTAAATCATTGTAGAACGTGTAACGCCTTTCTATAGAGTAAAAGTGCCCTTTTTATTTTATTTTTTGACAGGGTGTGATTCACTTTACCCACCAGTTTGGGGTCAAATGAATCCCCCTTTAAAAACGCCCAAATATTGACTTTAGATGTTATGGGGCAAGGTGACCTTCCAAGAAAATTTTTTAGGAAGAGAACGGAGAACGGAGAAGTTTATTTAAAAAAAATGCTTTATTCACGCATGGTGTGCCCAACATATAATAAAAATATAATTTTTATGTAAGGTCTTAATAACTAAAGGAGAAACTTAATTTTTAAGCTAACACGACACAGGATCTAAATAAACAAAAAATAAGCGCTTATTTTACTTTTTAGCCTAAATAAAATTTTTTAAAGAACAATGTGACAAACTTGGCTAGCTAGCTTTGCCAGCGCATTTTAGAGGTAACCAAAAAAAGGCAATTTCTCTATAATTTAACCAACCTTGTTCCGAATATGGCAATAGGAACTTATATTACTTAAAATTGCATATCCTAAGCTCGATTCCCAATACCGAAACCAGACTTTGTTACATATTATCATTTAGCTCAAAAATAATCTGAATAATAAACCAGTTGCCATTATGTCTATCCTGTTAAAATATTACTATAGAATAGATTCCATTCATTAATTCATTACTAGCTAGTTCTAGAGATGCATTACAAAAATTAAGATCGTAAATTTGCAAAGCGTCTTAATTACCTTGATTGGTGACTGGAGAACTAACTAAGTGAAATTAATAGTCCAGTTTTTCGAATTTTGATGCGTCATGCTCAGTTACGGCATGATCTGGATGAACACAATCCTAATCATAGGGAATCTTAAATAAATTATTTTAGTCACGAAATGCGTATGTGATTTCGATGCCATTCCTAAAGTTAATTGCTGAAATCATTGCTATTTCTTTCGTGATAATCAAACACAAATTGCAAGCGATATAATTTAAGGCAGCAGCAGGAACGTTGATATAATATAATAATATCAAATCTGTCCAATAGGTATTGTACCCTATTGATAAATGTGCGTGCGATATAAAGTACTGTCAAGCCAAGTTATGTAACTGTGCTTCTTTTTCATTTTCATGACACGTGTCAGTGGGAAAAATTTATTTTATAATGGAATAATCGGACTGATTGTGTCACAATAGGAAATTTAATTAATTTAATATAATATATTGTTGGTAAAATATCTACCAAGTACGTACATGTTATATTATTTTACTGTGAAAAAAAGCATCAGTGGAATATTTTTCATAAGTAATAAATAGCCAACTCATATTTATAATTTGATATAAATCTTATGTGGAAATCTACGAAAATATACGTTCATATATTATGACCCATAGAAATTTTTACACAGCTTGTCTGAACCTGTACAAGCGTTAATTTGATTCCGATTGACTACAAAAAATAATAATTGTGGGAACTGGGTTTTTTAAAACATTTTAGTTTTTGATATGAATGACTGAGCGGTAATTGAGACGATATACGTCAATGAAATAATGAAATACCTTGATAATTATCTAAACGCATTTTTTTAATGTACTTAGCATTACAGTTGCACTGTGACTTTGCGTTTTTATAAACATGTTTTGGCGATGTTGGCAAATGATTTAAGGCAACAGATGACAAAAATATCTCAAATATTCACATGTTACTCTAATTAGTAGATTATCAGTAAAGTTTATTAGATTGGATAAGACAATGTAAGTGCGAACTGAAACTAAATGTATGTAGCTGATCACTGGGGAGTGAGACAACAAACCCCATTCTTACCCCCTGAGAGGGTCGAATTCGCCATCCTCCTGAATCTTTTTCCGACTACAAACTTATTACAACGGTTTATGAATTACCACTTCTACAGAAGGAACCACCATTGCCTCGCAGAAACTGACATTACAATTCAGCAAACTGGGGCGATCTAAGGGAGTTCTTCCTAGATTTTCCTTGGCTCGATGACGCGACGTCTGCTTTGGCACTAACGACCCGTCAGTCTGCTGCGAAAAGATTACGCATGTAAACTCCTCAGGAATGGAAGCATACATCCCAAATTCCATCAAGTTACCGTCAAAAGGAAAGCCCTGGTTCGATAAAAGATGCGAAAGAGCTGTAGGTAGGAAACAGCAAGCCTACAAGTACTGGGACCGCTGAAAATCGAAATTATTTTACCGCAGCGAGAAACGAGTGCAAACGTGTGATCGACGAAACTAAGGACAAACACAATCAAAGGATCAGGAATAAACTTTTGCAATTCCCCAGTGGCTCCAGGAATTTTTGGTCGGTACTAAATGTAGTATGTAATAACTTTATGAAAACGCTCCTCCCACCTTTGAAAGATGAACGTGGTATCACGGCGACTACAGCCAAGGAAAAAGCAAACATGCTCGCCAAAACGTTTTCATCGCACTCTACCTTAGACGCCCCCCAAGGCAGGGCTCTCCCCACTATATCGAACATAAAAACTACCATGGCAGAAGTCGAGTTTCATCACCGTGATATTCGTAAAATCCTTAAAGAACTAGATACGCAAAAGGCATCAGGATCGGACGGAATACCTGCCATCGTGTTAAAGAACTACGCTATCGAACTAACACCCGTTTTTTCCAGGATTTTTTCCCTGTCTTACGAAAAAAAGGATTTACCCATCTTCTTGGAAAGTCGCTCGAGTGCAACCTGTTCCAAAAAAAAAGGCAAGAAAACCACGTCCTCAAACCATCGCCCAATTGCCTTGCTTCCAATAACTTCCAAAGTCATGGAACGTGTAGTCATTCAGCAACTACTCAAGTACCTCGAGAATAACAGAATAATCAGCGATAATCAATAGGCTTTCGTAAAGAGAGATCGACAGAAGATATATTGGCCTATGTCACGCATATATGGAGTAGGGCAATTGAGAACTACGGAGAGTCTCGAGCGATTGCGTTGGATATTTCGAAGGCATTCGACAGAGTTTGGCATGACGGACTGCTCAACAAACTGCCGTCTTTCGGACTGCCAGCCTCTCTCGACAGTTGGCTTGCTAGTTTCCTTAAGAACCGATCTCTGAGTGCTGATGGACACATCTCAGACACATTCACCATTAACACGGGCGTGCCTCAGAGGGCAATACTTTCACCAACTCTTTTCCTCATCTATATTAATAACCTGCTGACCGAAACGAATAATCCTGCTTACAGTTTTGCAGATGACAGTACCCTTGTCTCCCACTATAGATCAGAAAAACATTTACCAGCAACTGAGACTTATCACCGCAGACAGGAAGAGATGACCGAAATTAATCAAGACCTGGAGAAAGTACAAACTTGGGGCGACATAAATTTGATCCAGTTCAATGCAGCAAAGACCCAAGCAGCCACGTTTACCAAGAGGGCCAATACGGCGGGACCTGACATCATTTTGGCAGGATCGCCCATTTCTTCATCCTCGTCAATCGGACTGCTGGGTGCCTCGGTCAACTGCAATATGTCCTGGTATGACCACGTTGCTAACATCGCAAAATCAGCCTGCCAGAAGCTTGGTGCGCTATTTCGCTACAACAAAACAGTATACATCGCAGCAGTTGCTCTTGCTCTACAAAGCGTAAATAAGACCGTGCTTAGAATATTGCTCACACATTTGGGGTGCCGCACCAAAGCACACCCTAAAGCTGCTGGATTCCATTCAAAAGAGAGCTGTGCGTCTCGTCGGCGACCTGGAGTTGACTCGGAATCTGGATAGTCTGGAACACCGCAGACATGTGGCCGAGATGTTCCTGTTCTGCAGATACTTTCAAGGCAGATGTTCCCAGGATTTGGCTCGCTTCATCCCGCCCCTGGCAGCGCCTGTCAGACAGTCACGACAGACGGCAAGAGCGCACCAGTTCGTCGTACAGCTGGAAACACCAGGAACATTGCTTTACAAGAACTCCTTTGTCTGGCGCACTGCATCACTGTGGAACTCACTCCCAGGTCATCTGTTTCCCCCTAATTTCAACCTAGAACTATTCAAGAACCGTGTCAATCAACATCTTCGCACACACACCGCTCGTCGAGCGCCGTAGGATATCCCTTTAATGTGTGTGTGCCACTCACAAGGCGCGTACACAACTGGCGAACGCATGTGGCCGAAGACATTCGACCGAATTCATTCGATGTTTTCGGCGTTCGATGGAAAATTTGCTCTGCCGTCCACATTACGGTGAACTTTTGTTGTAAATGTGGCGTCCGATGAGGATATAATTATTGCAAGTGCATTGTAGATTATTATTAGTGAGGCGGAGGCCGAAGCAGTGAAAGAGCCCCCCAAAAAACGACGAAAACGGCGCTGGTGCACAACATCATTATTCAAAAGCAGAAGTCGGTATAGAGGGATAGACTTAATTAATGATCTCAAAGCTGAAATGGAATAGGGACTTTTTCAAAATTTTTGCCGAATGAAGTCTACTGATTTTGAATGGCTATTAAATGAAATTGGTCCCAAAATCGCGAAAGAAGATACAAAGTTTAGAGAAGCGATACCGCCAACAGAAAGGTTAATGTTAACCCTACGATATTTAGCTAGTGGTGACTCATATACAAGTTTGATGTATACTTTTAAAATTTCAAAACAACTCGTTTCAAGGATTATACCAGAAGTTTGCTCTGCGATAATTGATACGCTTCAAGAATACGTAAAAGTGAGTAAAATAGTTAAATATAATGCTTTAAGGATTTATTAAAAAAGTCTAGGGTTCACATAAAGAAAATATCAAAAAATTCCTTAAAGACTATTTGTAAATGCATTAATAAAACCTATAATGGATGTCGTCGGATTATCAGTTTGCTGTAGCGTCAGGTTTGATGGGGCCTCCGAAAAAAAAAGACTCATTTTCATAAGAAAGTGGTCCATTTGATGCTGAAGGTGATGTTAAAGGAGTACTGGTGCTTTGAGTGTCTGAAGAATAATTCTTATATGGATTGGATGTTGTGCTAGGCGTGATACTCGTACAAGTTTGTTGATTGGGTCGATTTAAATAATATTGTTTCTGGTGAATGGAACTGATTGAGGAAACGCGTGGTTCATAAAGTCCCTTATCAGCCTTACACAGAATATCTCCAGATTGATGTTCCACCTCACTTTGTGTATGGGTGCTGTATTTTCTATGCTTTGCTGCCACATGCTCTCCAAAAATTGTGCTATCGTCTCTTGTTTTTTTACTTGCAATAGTTTCTTGAAATATTTGATATGCTTCTTGCCCTTTAGAGATAGCCCTGCTTGTCCCACGATTCACAGAAGCCACAGGTGTTACTCGTTTGACCTTCTTGGGAGATTTAAAATCTGATTTTCTTTTGAGAGTTGTTCGTTCTGGTACTTCTGTTACTTGTGTGTCATTATCAATTTCGTCAACAGCCATGTCATCGTTGGCCATGTCTTTTTCCTCTTCCTTCTCCTCCTCCTCTTCTTTTTCTTGATATTGACTCCTTGGTCGAACCATCTCCTGAAAAGTTTTTGGTTTTATAATTTTTTACAATATTGTTTTTTTTTTATTTTTAGATGCCTACAACTGAAGAAGAATGGCGATATGTTGCGGAAAATTATGAAGCTCTATGGAATTTTCCTCACTGCCTTGGTGCCATAGGTGGTAGACATTGCATACTTCAGGCACCAATACACAGTGGCAGCCACTATTTTAATTATAAAGCAAATTTTAGTATAGTTTTGTTGGGAGTTGCTGATCCAAATTATTGCTTTTTGTTTGCTGATGTTGGCTGCCAAGGTAGGATTTCAGATGGAGGTGTGCTAAAAAACTCCATATTCTGGAAAAAACTGCAAAACAATGAGCTCCATTTACCACCTGATGACATTCTACCTAGTAGAGATGTGAAAGTTTCCTATGTATTTGTAGGAGATGATGCTTTTAGCCTTAGTGAGCATTTAATGAAGGGCTATCCAGTAGAACAAAAAAAAGGTTCTAAGAAACTTATCTTTAACTATAGACTTTGTAGAGCAAGGCGTTTTATTGAAAATGTTTTCGGCATCATGTCAGCTGTTTTTAGAGTTTTGAGAAAAGTGATGCTACTATCACCTGAAAAAGCAACTTTGGTAGTATTAGCATGCGTCTATTTACACAACTTCTTAAGAAAAAGTAAACATTCCCGCAAGACTTACACTCCACCAGGCATCAATTTTCTTTATTTCATTTTTGTAATCTTTATGCACTGGATTCCATAAAACTTCCCGTTCTCGATATAAACCAATAAGTTTTAAACAAGAAGAATTAGTCCACTCCATTATCGCAAAATAGAAAATCAAAACTAAATCGCGACGACGCCGTTCGACACTTTAACTGGAAGCGTACACACTAAACACAGCCAAATGAATTCGTTCTTCAATTTTCTTTTGATGTACCGCCCAGTGAGCGAACTCTCGCGAAGGCAAACACATGCGTTCGCTGCCGTTTGTTGGGCCGTACACATTTATGAGTTCGCCAGATGTGTACGCGCCTTAAAAAAACAGAATGCAAAGACAGAACAATACAAATTCCATGAAATCACTGATCAATGATTTAAACTTGGAAGTAACTGAAGAAGATATTAAACATACAAATTGTATGTATTTATTTAATAAAGACCATAAGGACCCGCTACACAGCAGAACTAACTAAAATAAAGCAATCAATTAAAAGTGGTTGTTCTTCCGATGATGTGTTTGTACCTTCTCTGTACTGGTTTAAACATGCAGCATTTTTAATCAGTGTATACGTACCGCGGCAAAGTACATCGAATCTCGTAAGTATCAACCTATTTTTTTCTGTAAATTCTTTCGGTTTTGAATTAAAATTTAACAGTGTATGGATGTAGGGTGATTGCACCTAATATCGGCCCTCGCCTACAATCTGCCTACGGTACATTTCATTACGGTACAGTAAAAGGTTTAAGGGGGGCAATATAAGGCTCATTTACTTACCTACTCTACATAATAAGAAATAAAACAACTTAAATAATATAAATGTGTATTGGTTTATTTACTAAAATATCCCTTTGGATTCGTGGTGCAATGGCAAAATTTGACCTTGATGATGGTGTTCGAAATGTTAATGTACTCTCCTTATCATGTGCATTTAAAGATCCTTTACACAAATAGTGCACTATGTAAAAATCGATCTCTCCTATTGGTCGATCCATCTCGTATTACGATATGTCTGCATGATGCAATCGATTTCTATCAAGAGCTCTAGTGGTGTAGAGGTTTAGATCGTTGGGTCTCGCCTGGAAAACGCGGGTTCGAACCCCGTTGCTTTTTTTTATTTTTTTTTTAAAGATTATGTTTCTAAACAGCTTCTTTTCTTGATTTTGGGTATGTCTTGGGTTAGATTGGGTTAGCACCTGGTTAGTTTCCTTTTCTTGAGCCCCCGTAGCGAGCGAAGCGAGCGGAGTGCCATGCGGATCGACCAATGGGAAAGGCCGATTTTTATATAGTGCACTATTTGTGTAAAGGATCTTATAATGCTTATCATGTTCAATTGCCAAGGTAGAGTGCATGTAGTGACAAATTTGTCTGCGTATGCATATCGCACGTGCCGAGCAGTTTCACTACGATTTCTTGCATTGGTTGGAGGTATGCTGTTTAATGCTAAATATGGTACTTCTCGCCATTCTTCTGGAATAATGCATCATATGTCCCAATCCTCGGTTTCTAGTGACCGATGGGTTACGTAATCTGTTGTTATTTTTCTAAGCCAATTGTGGAGCGCACACGTTGTTTTTACAAGTTGTTCAACTTTAAGCACTGACAGCGTGATATATAGGCTATTCAAATGTTGGGAATTTTGATACTAGTATCCCAAAACTATTTTCGTCCACGCGTCGGGCCATCGATAGGCGATAGTTAAACGTTTTTTGTATTTCTCCAAATTCTCTTCTAGTACTGTATGGTTTCAAAATATTGGTTCGCAAAGGAAAGGCGTCATCAGTCACGAATACGCCTTCCTCTGGAACGTTAAGTAAATTCAAGACTAATGCTTCATTTAAGGTTGATTTATTAAAGACAGTTGCATCGTAGGTCCTTCCATTTGTTCCAATATCTATATAAATAAAATTATATGTCGCATCTATAACTGCAAATAGATGAATGCTGAAATTCTTATTGTAATCGAAATAGTCAGAGCCAGAATTTGCTGGGCATCTTACATTCAGCGATTTTCCATCCATCGCACCGATACAGTTTGGAAAGTTCCATAGCGTGTAGTATTCTTTCATTATTTTCTTCCATTCACTTTCATTTTGAGGAACCTGTAACAATAAATATATATTTATGTTTTTTTATTTCAGGTTGTTCCAGTAAGCACGGAAAATACAGAGATGAATTCACAAGAGAGTACAAGCGCAAGTGAGCAGAATAATTCTCAAGCTGATAGTGTTGGACAGAAAGAGAATGTAACCACTGGTGGACAGAAAACTCCAAATTTATTTGTAAAGCGGACCAACCGCAAAAGAAAGAATGATATGCCGATTGATAGGGCTATCAAAGAATTAAAAGCAATGAGGGAGCAAACCAAAATTGAACCTGAACACTAGTTTGATTTGCTTTGTAAAAGTTTAGCATTACAATTGAAGAACAGGGCCTTGATTTGTCAAGAAAAACTTCAATCTGCCATGGTCCAGGAACCACTATCACAAATTTGTTCAGAGTCACCTCTTCAATCATTTTACTCTGAATCCAACTCTCAGTCCCCACAATCTGTCAATAACAGAGTATGAGAATACATCGCCACATCAATAACACTACTACAACAACCAACAGCCAATGGTATCTGTACCCATGATCTCTCCACAAGAGACAAACGATATTGAACCCGAAACATCGACCCATGAAGAAACCGTACTCAGAAGCTCTTAAAATTTGTTTATTTAAAATAAAAATGATTATGAAAGTACCAACTAGCATGTTTTTATTTTGTTAAGTATACAACTAACCTTAATACAATCTCCAAGCGCCGCGCCATCCAAATAGCCTCACATACTTCTTGACAAAAATAGGATATTGTATATAGAGGAACTCTGTATAAATATTCCAAACTTCCAAAAGAATCGCCCGTAGCAAGGTATCTAAGTATTATATGAAGTTTTATGCGTGCAGGTATACTCTTTCTCATTAAAGTATCTTCTTTCATTATTAAGGGAGACAAGTTGTAGAACTTGTTCAAATTTCCTTTTATCCATTCGAAGATGATTGCAGTATGAATCAGGATCTATATCCGCTAATTTTTTTAACAATGAATCTGAAGCTCCAAAGATATTTCTCGTTGCACCCACCAACGTTGACGTTTTTTTTGCTTCTTTTTCTTTAATACTTCGATCAAATGATCACAAGTTAAACGAATTCCAAGGCGCACAACTTCGTTCAACGACATATTCGATAAAAAGAGCGGATAACGTTCATTTGTATGTCATTTTGTCTGTGTCATGTGAACGTGGAATGAAACCAAAAATAACATTAACTTGAGTGATCACTGGATTCACTCGGATGACTGAGTGAACCGTCTGATCACCTTAACCGAAACCAGCGGCGGATGGGGGGGCCGGGAGAACGGGAAATTTCCCGAGGGGCCTCTTACTGTTGGGTATCATGGGGCCCCTACTGCTACAAACTACAGATGGGCCACAGGCCTAAAAATTAAATACCGCGTGTTAATAAAAGTTGTTGAGGCCTCTTGACTCTTGGCTCTCGATCTATAATTATTACTCTCTCACTTGGAGGAAATGTCAATCTTAATCTATCCCACATAAATCTAATTTTAAATAAAAAAGTATATAATATATGTAGGTTAGAAACGCAAATAACAAAACAATTGCAACTGGCCACGGAGCAATTCCGCTATACGAGTGAGTGTCATTACTGATTACTGTATCTGTGTCTCTGAAAGTTTAAGTTAATGGACGAATAGTGGATCCGAAAGAAACGATTCTAGATAATTACCGAATACTTCTATTTGAAACGCAGTAACATATCATAACACGATTATTAAAAAATTAAGTGCAGTGCGTGTACTGAAAAATAGGTGTATACACAGTAAAAAATTTTATGGAAAATTTTACACGAAAAGTGGTCTATATAAGGCCACACCAGTTTGTGTACATTTCACACCAAGAGTTTTGGTAAATTTGACGAGAACTAGCGTGTACAACGTACACAAAAAAGTGTGAAAAATAATACACAATATCGTGTAACTCTTACACTAAGTTATGGTAAATATACACACAACAGTGTAACGTATTTTTAAACGAGCGTGTTAAAGTAAATGTATTCGTGTAAAATTTACACAAAACAGTGTTAATTAGAATACACCGAATCGTGTTAGTGTACACATAATCGTGTAACCTATCCATATGCTTGGTAATTTATACCTATATACATAAAGGTGGTAGGAATTAGGAAGGTGAATAAAAAGTTTTTTTTTCCTGAATCTTGTTTATTATATAAAATAAATGAAACGGTATATGGATGGTATATGGACCAACTATAAGACGAGTTTTCCGTTTAAAAAATATTATTTGATCCCTATCACGCTTTTGTGGGTCTCCTGTATATATAAAAATGTAATATAAAGTAGCTTTTGGTATCTTTATAGATTTTTGCTAACGAAAGGGTCGTCTTATAGTATAGTATTTTATTGTATTTACATATTTTAACTTAGAAGCCCATTTTATTGAATTTACATATTTTAACTTACAAGCAACACCTATCAGAGGGTAAGAGCGCACCAGTTCATCATACAACTGAAAAAACACATAGAACATCGTTTTACAAGAACTCCTTTGTCTGGCGCAATGCATCATTGTGAAACTCACTCCAGGGACTCCTGTTTCCCCCTAATTACAGCCTACAACTGTTCAAGAACCGTGTCAATCAACATCTTCACACACACCGCTCTCCGAGCGCCATAGGATCTCTCTTTAATATAACTCTGACCAGCACTCATTTTTATAGTTGTAACCAACACGATGATTGAAAACAATATGGACCCTTATACAAGCGAAGGCAAAGGACGCGTAACAAGCAACCCGACACACTCTTGGGTGTATAACCGTTCGTCCTAGCCTGTAAATTTATACATTTTTGGTAATGTAATGAGAGTGGTGTAAAAAATTACCCATTTTCGTGTAGAGTAACACGGAACCAGGACAAAACTTGATTTAACACTGTATTGTGTAAAACATCATTTTACCAAATTAGTGTTGGTTAAGAGGACGGCACTTTACGAATAATGGTGTACAATTTTTACACACAACGCGTTTACCACTCTGTCGTGTAACTATACACGAGATTTTTTTTTACTGTGTACAGTAGATACATAATATCTATTATAGATATTATGAATCTATTGAGGATGCAAGTAAAGAAGATATTTTCTTATGGTAAGTGAAGTGACTAAGTGACTAGGTGCTAGGGCTAGAGTCTAGGGTTGCCAAGTTGTAAAAATGAAATACCCCGAGGCATGTCAAAATAATATCTGTCGCTGCCGCTCGAATCTTGATCTCAGTTAGGTATTTCCCGGGAACCCAAAGTCGCGTGGCGCACGGGGCACGGGCGAAACGTCATCGATTCTTTGAAGCTACAGACTGCGTCGTTGTCAAATCTATTACTACTAATTTAAATTCAATGCAATTTTATGCTTGGGAAACATTCTAATTATTTTTCTTTATATAGTCAAATTCTAAATTGTTATAAAGCGTGTCACGAGCCGTTTTGTCTAGCGTATATCGATGCGAAAAGCCGCACGTTGGGCGCCAAAAATTTATTACGCCCTTTCTGTCCTTCTAATGGGCGCAAACTTTCACTCCAGCTTAGAAGGAACTGGGAGTGAATAATCTCAAATTGAAGGAACAAAAAAAAAATAATTTCGAGAATTTAAAAATTAGATATTGAATGAAATAAAGTATGTCAATTCGTAGGCTAAAACGAGCTGTCGCCGAGCGTATAAATTAGTCCCTAGCTCAAATGCCGAAGAGTAGGGTGCGGGTTGATTTATTTAAGGCGCCACGGGCTTTTAGACAGCATATGCGAGAATTACCCCAAAGTCGAAATATGGAACTCGCTTTAGCTTAAGCTTCGCGATAAAATAAATGAATACCAAAAATTCGTTATTTATTTCTATCCGGGAAATCGATCAATAAAACAACATAAATGAGTTAGAAAATTAGATTAAATATATATATATACCGGCAATTTGTCAGTTTTAATAATGGGAAAAAAAATAATTATCCGAAAATTAATCAAAATCAAAGTCGGTATAAAGCAAGTACCCGAATTAACCAAAGAAAACAACCAAAGTCGATGAGGACAAATATTCAAAAATTAATCAAAAACGACTAAAGAAAGAGGTAAACAAAAATTCAAAAAGTAATCAAAAATAATCAAGAACGTTTCAATTATTGAGCGCTAATGATAAAAAACAGATACTTACGGAAACGGCCTGTCCTATTGGATATTCGCTTAAGTTCTAATTAAATAAAACCGGTGAATAAACAAACAAGGATTGGTTTTATTGCCTAATAAAAAATATCACAGCTGGTCAGGAGGAAAAAGAAGGATTAAATTGGAGAAAATTTCAGTAAATCAATTCTTATGGTTACACTGTATTACTAAACAAAAAAAGGTAGGCTTTACTCGGTGAAATAATTCACACGCACGCTTAGTCTAAACAAATTCCGAAATAATCAGTTGTAATTAATGACGATCGCTCAAAGCATTAATAAAAAGAACGTCAGTAAAATATGTTGAAAGCCAGTGATACTGCAAATAACTTCTCGTTATAGGTAAGTTCAATTAGATCGAGTAATCACCTAATTAATGACTAATTCACGGGCCTCGAATCATGATCCGTCACAAATGCCGTATAACTAACTAACTATGGTTATTTAGTTCAATTAAGTTTCGTTGACAACTGCCGCAAAAACAATATATATAAAAACTAGTTAGATCTAGCGTTATTATAGCCACCAATTAATTACAGACTCTGACCTTAACATATTATAATTTACTCCACGGTCAAGTTACCGGTAGGATACAGATAATAAACAATCTGTTCGAGTAAAGAAAATATCAAAAACGCAATAAAAAACAATTAAAAATAACGCAAAGTCTACTAGGCTGTAACAACACTGGTAGTTATCTGATCTACAGTTATCCAACGTAAGCCAGAAATCGTGAAAACTGAAAATAATAATAAAACTAGTTCGACCTACAACTTTATTGCGTCAGTCAATTAAAAGTACAAAGAAATTCGATCCAAAATCTGATATATTCTAGATCAACGGATCTATCTGAATTTTAGAATTTGATTGAATAAAATCAAGCATCTCAGGCTCGACAAATTGCCCAAAAAATTCAAAGTTCGTTTAAAAGGAAATTTAATGACTAAATGTTACCTTAATTAAGGAGAAAAAGATTAAAAGTTAATTTTTGCTCGCAAACAAAGCAAAGAAAAGAACAAAATAATAATAATTAGAGATTGTGGGTTAATTACGCATTATAACCCTTGTAGATATTCCTGCTGACCTGGCTCAGACGTTCTCTCGATTGAGAAATTTAAATAAATCCGCGCTGCGAAACGATTCGATTTTCAACAAGTTGAATTTAGGACGTGAAGATCAAGTCGATGGTAAAAGACCTGTTTCCGGCTCCGTAGCATACTATTTTGGGATTGGTTGATGGGATTGAGCGTCGCACGCATTTATTTTTAATTGTCTTTGAATAATTGGGAATTCTATTACTTGAAGTGGCTTAATGACAATGCGCTTTTGGCTACTCTGGGTAGTTTTTTTAGAGTATGCCTATGCATCGAAATCCTAGGTTTTTATCGTTTAATTCCCTTGGATGAATTATTGTGTAAATCGTGTGGATAATCAAAAGGTTATTGATGCTCTCGCTGCTACTAGTAGCTTACTAAAAAAGTTACTTTTATATTGGATTCTACATATACATATTAGACTTTATAAAACATAATTAGACTTTAGATGAAGTCTACCTTTCATGTACTAATAGTTTATTATTTTGTATTTATTTTTTATAAGTTATAAATAGGTCAATATCTATAAACATGTTTTTTTAATTTAATTAGTTTAGTTTTACTTTCATTTACTTAGTGATGTATTTATTTTAATACGTATGTAGTATGTTTTTTTTAATGTAAACATTAAAAAAGTGAAATGTCAAAAAATAAATACATGTTCATCATTTAAATTATTATGGTAACAAATATTTTATAGAAAACGCCATTGACACCATTCAGTTTTTACATAGGGTGGGGGGCCCCCAAGGAAGCCAGTCAGTAGGGTCCCATCCGTCCCTGACCGAAACTGTCATATTTAACATTTTTCCCATCTTTAAAAATAAAAAAGTTATAAGGCCTAATGGATGGGAAATTTCTGTTTTTTAGATATACGTGCGTTAACACTACCTATTTAACTAGTAAATTATCCATACAAATTTTCTTACTAATTCATTCCTTATTTTAAGTTTGACGGAGAGAAAGCCGATGTTGTGTTTTTTAATAATACAAGCAAATTTCATATAATCGCCATCGAATAAACATAATAGGTGGGAAATTCCTTCCTTTTAGATATACGTGCGTTAGCACTACTTATTTAACTAGTACATTATCTATACAAATTTTCTTACGGAACCGTTCCTTATTTTCAGTTTAAGGGAGAGACAGCCAATGTTGTGTATTTCAATAATACACGCGAATTTCATATAATCGCTATCGAATAAATGTAATGGGTCGGATATCTTTTTTTAAGTAATACGTGCGTTAGCAGTACCTATTAACTTGTAAACTATATATTAAAATTTTGTTGCAGATTCATTGCTGGTTTTCAGTTTGAGGGAGAGGCTGCCGATGTTGGGATTTTCAATAATACACGCGAATTTTATATTATCGCCATCGAATGAATATAGTATGTGGGAAACCTCTTTTTTTAGATATACGTACGTTATCAGTACCTATTTAACTTGTAAATTATACATAAAAACTTTTCATTAAATTCATTCCTTATTTTCGGTTTAAGGAAGAGGCAGCCGATGTTGTATTTTTCAATAATACACGCGAATTTCATATAATCGACATCGAATAAATATAATGGGAGCGAAACCTCTTTTTCTTGATATAGGTACATTAGCAGTACCTATTTACTTTGTAAACTCCGCCCCATCTCTGGATGGATGAACCGAGTAGTCTATCCAGGGAAGGTACCGGTCCCAAGCCCGGATAAAGGAGGAGGGTTGAGCGGAGGGCCAACTACCCACCCTCGTAAAAGAAACCCAGTTACGACAACTTCAACTGTGCCTCGGAATTGGACACGAAAACACGGTAAACGGCATACGCAATGGAAAAGGACTATGAATATTGGAACTTGGAATGTACAGAGCTGGTATAGACCCGGAGCTTGCACAAATGCGGTACAGCAACTAGAAATGATTGGAATGGACATAACAGCAGTCCAAGAAATAAGATGGCCGGAGAACGGGAACATAAAAATAAGCAAATCTGTCATATTCTTTAGCGGCAACGAACAAGGAAAGCACGAGTTTGGTACGGGGTTTGTGGTTAGAGAAGAATTGGTCCAGAATATATTAAAGTTTGAACCAATAAATGAAAGGGTATGCTACATCAGACTTAAGGGACAATGGTATAACATCTCAATAATCTCGGCTCATGCACCAACGGAAGAGAAGGATGAAAATATAAAGATGCCTTCTACGACTCTCTTGAAAGGATAATCGACACTAACCGCAGTCATGGCATGCTACTACTCTGCGGTAACTTTAACGCAAAGATAGGCAAAGAACCTAATTTTGAACCAACGATAGGCAAGCACAGCCTTCATGACGTACCTAATGATAATGGCCAAAGACTCATAGAAACAGCTGCGTCCAACAATTTGCTTATAAAGTCGACTATGTGCCCACACAAGAACATCCACAAACACACCTGGGTATCAAATGACCACATCACTCGACACCAAATCGGCCATATTGCTGTGGATCTACGTCACGGAAGTAACATACTAGATGTCAGAAGCCTCAGAGGATTAGATGGAGACACAGACCATTACCTAGTCCGTGCGAAGGTCAGAATCAGAATGTCACGACAAGATCCTAAGAGAACGATGGCAACTAACTCACAGTGGAATCGGGATGAAATACAGAAGGAAGTGAAACAACAGCAATACGTAGAACAATTCAAACAAGAACTAAACTTTGAAGAAGACGGCAATGAAATCGAAAAGCTCTGGGAAGTAACAGCAGATAAAATAATAAAAACCGTGGAGAATGTGTTTGGAAAAACCGGCAGACGAAAGGCGAAATCGTGGTTTGATGAAGATTGTAGAAAACAGCTAGAAAAAAGACAAACCATAACAAAGCGTATGATATAACTTCAATCCAACGAAAGCAGAGAAAAGTACTCAAAGTGTCGGAAAGAAACAAGACAGCTAATTAGAACGAAGAAAAGGGAATTTGAACAGCAGAGATACGAAGCAATAGAGAGAGATCGTCCCAAACCAGGATCCCGAAATTTTTACAAGGCAATATCCTTTGAAAAAAGAGGCTTTAAACCAAGATCAATCTCAGCACTCAAAAACGAACAGGGCCGTATTCTCTTAAACGATGAAGAGTTGTCGGAAGAACGGAAGAGACATTTTGAGAAGCTACTAAATGTCGAACATGATGAACCGCATAAAGAAAAAACGGATATGACAGCGGACCTACCAGTTGAAGAGCCCTCTTTTGAGGAAACCCAGAAAACTGTACAGAAACTTAAGAACTCCAAGGCACCAGGATCTGATGGCATAATCGCAGAACTTCTAAAAAACGGTGGTAACGCACTTCATCAACAAATCCATAAGCTACTAATACTTATATGGACCGAAGAAAAAATTCCAACACAATGGAAGGAAAGCATCATAGTGCCTATCCACAAAAAAGGAGATAAATCGAAATACGCCAACTACAGAGGAATCTCACTGATTACCTACTCCATTCGCAGAAAACATCGTGGAAGAGTACCAAGCGGGGTTTCGGGCTAAGAGATCAAGCTATTTACTTTAAGACAAATTCTGGAAAAGGGATGGGAATACAACAGAACGATACACAACCTCTTTATAGACTTTCGACAATTTTATGACAGCGAGATGATAGAGAGAAGCCAAGTGTGCATGCAATGGCCGAGTTCTCAATCCCCAGGAAACTTATTCAGATGACCAAAATCTGCATGGAAGGAGGAGTATCCAAAGTTAGAGTGAACCAGAGCCTATCCATCAAATTTGATTTACGTAACGGTCTAAAACAAGGCGACGCGCGACGCCCTCTCACCCTTATTTTTTAATATTGTCTTAGAAAAAGCCATCAGAACAGCCGAAATCAAAACCGAGCTACTAACCACTAAAGAACCCAAACTTCTACTAGCTTACGCGGATGACAATGACCTCATCGGAGACACTGTATTAACGGTAAAGGATATTTTTAATAAAATCGAGAAGTCAGCAGGAGAAGTGGGGCTCAAGGTCAATGAAGATAAGACGAAATACATGTGCGTAAACCGAATGGGACGCAGGGATAGAATAGGACAAAACGTGACAGTGAACAGCTACAACTTTGAAAGAGTGGAACGTTTTAAATACCTTGGATCTACAGTCAAGTCACGGCTGATAACGACGTCACAGAAGAAATCAAGGGCAGAATACAGTCCGCAAATCGCCGCCTATATGCATTAAAAAATCTGATTTAATCTAAAATCCTGACAAGAAAATCCAAAGTCACTATATATAAAGCTATTATCAGACCAATAATAACGTATGGGGGCGAAACATGGACAATGACCAAGGCCAGCGAAGAAAAATTGCGACGCTTCGAACGCAAAATTCTCAGGAAGATTTATGGCCCCCTCCGCGATGCAAGAACCGACCAGTACCACATTAGAACCAACGCTGAATTAGCAGAACTGTACAGCGACAGTGACATCATCCAAGAAATCAAAGCTCACCGTTTAAGATGGGCAGGCCACTTACAACGGCTTGACGATCAAAGGCTTGTAAGATTGATATGGGAAGAGGTTCCAACAGGAAAAAGACCACTCGGACGTCCCAGATTGCGATGGAGAGGCAACATCAGATCAGACCTCCGCAAAATGAACATCCCCTTCGACCGTCGCTTCGACTGATGGAACATCGTACCTTCTGGAAAACAGTTGTCCAGTCAGCCAAGACCCAGCCTGGGTTGTAGCGCTAAATGATGATGATGATTTACTTTGTAAATTATCTATAACAATTTTTCTTTGGATTCATTCCTTATTTTCATTGTGAGGGAATGCTGTGTTTTTCAATAAAACACGCAAATTTCATATAAACGCCTTCGAATACTTAAATATAATATGTGGTAAATCCCTTTTCTAAGATATACGTACGTTAGCAGCACTTCTCTACCTTGTAAATTATATATAAAAACTCTCCTTTAGATCCATTCCTTAGTTTCACTTTGAGGGAGAGAGAGAGTCGATATTGTCTTTTTCAATAATACACGCAAATTTCATATAATCGCCATCGAATAAATATAATATGTGGGAAATCTCTTTTTTTAGATATAGGTGCGTTAGCAGTACCTATTTAACTTGTAAATTATCCATAAAAACTTTTCTTTAGATTAATTCCTTATTTTCAGTTTGAGGGAGCGAGGTTGCGTCTTAATCGCCCTAATAATATTACCGCTTGAAAAATGGGGACTCCCAAGTAAAGAGATATCGATCAAACTTAAAAAGCTATATTTTTTCAAAATGTAGGCAACGTCTTAAATTAGTTGACGTGCATGAGCCTTTCTTCTAAATATACTTTTCCTTTCAAATATGTATATACTAAATTTATTGCAATCTAAGCTCTCGCGATATTTTGGGATAAATGCCCAGAGCAAAATAACTAGCCATAACTGCTCGGAAAACAATTTACTTTTTGCAAAAAAAAATAATTTTATTAGACGAAAAAAATCTCCTGCTTGTATATCTGCTAGTGCATCATCAGCCGATATGAGCATCGTATTCCTTTTCAATCACACGTTTCGTCCTGAATAGGATCGCGTGCATGACAAAACCGGATAATCGGTCTCATTAGCTATTACATATGTACGAAAGACGACAATCATGTCATATTAGTCGCTAATGAACCAAATGAACCGGTTGATGGATGGAATGGTACGCTGCTGGGTACACGCACGCACGGTAGGTACCGATCGTTTAGCCGGTTCATATTTTACCGACGCCACGGTCTGGGTTAATTTGGGAGGAAATAAATTCAATTGAGATATTTTCTAGCCTCTATGCTGACGTGCATTGAACTTTGCCCAATTAAGTCACGTTTATATGGCTACATAATTTTCAGCAAGTGTAAACAGGCAGGTATTAAAATTTGATTTTAAAGTTCGATCTAAATCGACCATGGTAGATCAAATATCATTTTTATTGCATTTACCTGCACCAAATACGTCAGTTGTTACATATTATAACAGTAAAAAAGAGGGCTACTTTTGAATGACTATATAGGAGAAGTCTGATCAGGTGATCGTGGATCTTGAATTTCTGTTGGGCCACAATCCACAATGGAACCTTTCAATCTACCTCTCGTCCATTCAGAGAAACTCCCTTTCTTGACCCTTCGGACCTAACGTAGCTAAATCAAGTCAATGCTAATCATACGACCACAAATAAGTTAACAGAAACGAAACAACTGGTAAGCAAGAAGACCTATCTAAAACATAAGCCTCCATATCATCTTATAATTCCAGGTTCATTTTAATATTTCCGTACCTACCTACGTAGTTTCTATTATATCCACTACAGTGGTACTTCATATTATTTACCATCTGAATTGTGGAAGTATAAAAAAATAGATAACTTCTTATCGTTTGATCTGAATCATCATCCTCCTAAAAATTACACATTGCAAATAAAGCAATGTTTGCTATTGTTACCGGTTTATTTTGCAGGCAGCTATATTTAGAATGCAATCCATTTTCATTCATCCTTTATTTATAGATAGGAGCCACTACTGATAAAAGTGTGTAACCCGTTCATTCATTCTTTCTTATCTCGGTCATTATTATTAAGCGATTAAGCCTAAGGAGTTCCCCTAAATTGTCCGCTATATAATTGAATCATAATATGATCTCCAATAACAGCATGTCGCTTTTGATGAACACCCTATAGTTATTATTTCAAATGTTCATACATGACCCTGGCTAAGAGTCTAGACAAAGAAGTATCGAATTTTAAAACATAAAATCTATTTTTAGGACCTTTGCATTTCAGATATTAATATTTATGTTTATTATACAGGACGCGATACTAAAATTGCGACCATGTATTGTAGGGTAATGCTGATTTGTTAATTAAATAGCTTTGTTTCAACGTAATATAAAAAACTTTTGAGTGGTATTACGACAAACTTTCAACAATTTAATGCATTTTTATATTTAGATTGTTTCGGTTTAATGCTAACCTATTTTAGTTCGATCAGAATGTTCGTAGTGTTCCAGTTTTTCATTTATGTTTTAATAATATATTTATTTATCCAATAACTTTCGTTGATTTTATATTCTGGTTATTTTGTATATACTATTTTATAACAATGATAGTAAGACTCCCAAGGTTTTGCTAAATTTAATTTTCAAAACTGTCCACTACTTGATTGCAGATTGCAGTGGATGTAGTTTAGAGTACGGTATACTGGGGGTTTAGGTAAGTCTGCAATTTTTTACATAATTGCATACCTCGAGATGATTTTGGATTTGGAACCATGAATTTTTCATTATTTCTATCTACATACTACATTCGTAACAATCGAAATGGATTTTAAAAAGACTGAAAAAGGATGCAATTAGATACTCAAATAAAAGAGTCAGAAATAATGCCAGTTTTACTATTAAGTTAAATTTTTAGTTACTTTTAAAAATAATTTTCCAATTATCAATGAAACAATTAACAAGGAAATAATACATAATCTATTTCAACGACCTACTTATAAACTAAATTGACGGATACATCTAAAAATAATGTCTTAATAAGATCGATTCAGATGTTTGTGTACCACCCTGTAGGTGAAAAACATTGTATTAGTATACGTTACAAATTTTGCATTCACAAATTACGGGGTTACTAACCACAAATTATAGGTTTTAAACGTATATGGATGGTAACCTTTAAAATTAATAGAAGGTTAGTCATTTCGGCGTCCGGATGGTTGTAGATTTTTGTGGTGAAACAAACCCATATCAAAATTCTATGTCGGTGTTCATTCATGTTTAAGCACAGGTAAATATTTTTAGAGATTTTCTCACCATGGCATATTACTTAATACAGCTATAAAGCTTAGCTTGACACAGGTAGGCTCAACTAAATCATGATTCGTTTGAAATCTGGGTACTTGTCGTGATGACAAAGCATATTCGGAACATGACAAGTTTTTTTTCAGTAATAAAAACGTAAGGTAATTTTGTGTCTAACAAATTCTTAAAATAATAGTTATTTGTGACATTACTGCAAAAAGAATTATATTATTTTACTTGGTGAATTAAAAAAATCAGAATTTTTGAGATCCAGTGATTTTTACTAATGGGAAATTTCTTCTTTCCAGGAAAAAAAGAAATCTTGCTGAAAGAAAAGATCCCAGGAAATCATTGCAGATTAAAAACTAAATGCTTATCATCAACATTTACGCGGATCTTTTTTTATATTGAGCATATATACTAAATCCAGAGCAGTAATGTCGTCGAGACGAGCCCAGAGCAGCCCATCCTCGTCTTGTCTTGTAAGCACGAGAATAAAACCTTCTTTCTTCTGGCAGAGAGATGCAATTGCTTGATGAGCAATTGCATCTCGCTCTTCTTTTCTGTAACACATTTCGATATTCCTATGACTACTGAAAATGGTATTGAAAGGCAAAAGATTTTCGGTGTCTGATTATACTATAATCTTGACGAAAATATTTTTCATCAAATGTGCCACTCTACAAATGTAAAATATATGCTACTATATAATAAGCTTTTTTGGAATAGCCATTTGAATGTCAGTTTTGAAATATTTTAGAATATGTAAGTACTGAGCAAAAACCACAAGACTGTGTGCGATACTTGTAGATCCGATCTTTGACGATTTGCTTAACAAACAGATACTACACGTATTATTTTAAAAATAAAACTATAACCTTTAGCATTATATAACCTAGACTGGTGCTAGAGTATTTCCAATTTCGGTTAATGCTTGGAATCAACCTCACACACTATTATAATAATAATATGTGTAAATACTAAGGAACTGATCAGCGTAAGTAAACAATTCTAGTCCTAACAAAAGCATACCTTTGTAATCATAATCTTACAGCTAGGAACAATTTGATGACTATCGAGAGTTCCTGCGGAACAACTGATTATGAGCTTGATTAGCTATCGCTTGTCTCGTCTCGTCTTTTCTCATTTCCTTCGAGTAAAAAAATTAATATTTTATGATAACATATCTATAAACAAAGATATATTAAGCCTCGTTTAGAATGTGTGTATACGTATATTAATTAAATCGTAGTATAAGGTTCACGTTGTAACACGAGAATATATTATGAAATTATGTGTAAGGTGTACGTGCACGCAGTGTTTGCTCCGTTATTTTGTTCTAATATCGTTGGTTATACCTCAAATTAAATCGTGAATTTTGATGTGTCAGAATATTACCGGTAGTTCTATAATATGGCACTTGAATTAAGTGTTTAAATTGTGTTTTTATAACATTATTATCATCGTTTTACATCTTAATTAATGGTGTATATGTTAACAACAAGCGATAAAAAAGAACATCAACAAGTAAATGTCATTGGAGTTTTTGTTGCTGCTATCGTCCAAAACTGTGGAGTTTTCGCATCGCTCGTCGCTGATTGTAATTTTACGAGGTCGTGTCAATAATTACCAACATGGATTTTACGTGTGGCATTTGTAATGGTGAAATTAAAGAATCTGAAAAGAAATTTGTCGAGTGTGATGGCTGTAGCCAACGGTTTCACTACCAATGTTCAGGCCTTACTCCCACGGAAATTAGGGTTATTGAACTTAAATCAAAAAGATTGTTAAAATATTTTTGTAATACGTGTCAGGAAGGTCTGCGAATGGTCCCTGCATTGATGTAGAGGATGGATACACTGGAAAAAAGGTATGACGATCTCATGACTCGTTTTGATTCTGTTGCTGAACAGCTTCAACAAGGATCTGATGCTTCAGCTTCTGCTAGAGATGTCAATGGGCCATCCAATAATGGATGTGAAGATTTTATTTCTGAATATGAAGACCGCAAAGCGAGATCAAAAAATCTCATGGTTTACAACATTCCTGAATCACAAAAAAGAGACGTTCAAGATAAGATACAAGATGATCTCAAAAACGTAAATAATGTTATTGCTCCTATTATTGGTGAGGGCAAAATTAAAAAGGTCTTGAGAGTAGGTAAAATAGGGAATAAGCCCCGTCCTGCCAAGATCATTATGGAGAGTCAAATTGATGTAATTAATGTACTAAAGAACAGAAAGAAAATTGCTCAGCCTGATATTAATGTCACCTCAGATATGACAATAAATCAGCGAACGTACATAAAGAAGCTTAAAATTGAAGTTGATCAACGTAATGCTAAGGGCGAAAATCTTACTGTTAGGTTTTTTTAATGGCAACCCTAGGATTGTGGAAGCGAGAAAAAACTAAGATTAACTGGTAAACTGTCTGCACAGCATCCTGACGTCACAAGTATTTATGTTTATTATCATAATGTGGGAGGTACGCGGACTAAGATTTTTAAGGTTTCAACAGGCTGTATCGGTGTGCAACTATGACGTCATAATGATAGCCGAGACGTGGCTTACGTCCGATTATTCGGATGCTGAATTGGGGCTAGCGAATTATAATATATTTAGGAAGGACAGAGACACTGTTCCGGGGAACATGAGACAGCGTGGTGGTGGTGTGCTAATAGCGACTCATACTAGACTTCAGTCGGAAATTGTACAGTTGAACAATGATGATCTCGAACATATTTTTGTATTATTGAAGTTTAGTCATAAGAAAATTCTTTTAGGTTGTTGTTATATCCCTCCGGCGGCTAGTGCACATTATTATGATTTTCGTTGTACGATAGTGGAGAGTGTGCTGGCTCGATATCAGAACATAGATCTTGTCTTGGCTGGCCATTATAATCTTCCGGATGCTCTCTGGAGTAACGATGCCCTGGGGGCTGTGGTGGACTGTCCATTGCACTCTTCGGCTCGATCATTGGCTCATAATTTTGGTTACTTACATTTGTTTCAAAAAAATGACATCCCTAACAATAGAGGTAAAGTATTAGATCTGGTTTTTTCTCATTTTGATAATTTAAAAGTGAATACAGCTGAAGAGTTGTTGCTACCAGAGAGTATCCACCATATACCTATTGTTATTAATTTTAATGTTCGGGGGCTGGCTAGTCTTGCATATGAAGAATTGTATTATGATTTTAAAAACGCTAATTATAGTGCTATTAATGATTATTTAATATGCATTGACTGGAATAGTTTACAAAACACGGATATTGACTCTGCGGTACAAATATTTTATGATATTCTTTATACTGTTTTGGCATTGTATGTTCCTCTTAGGAGATTTAAAACTTCGTCATTTCCAGTTTGGTTTACAGCAGAACTTCGAGGTTTAATAATACAAAAAAAGATTGCTCACAAACAATTTAAACAATCCGGCGATTATGATGACTATTATTTGTTTTCTCAATTGCGAACTCGTTGTAGTGAACTCGGTGAATTATGTTATGGTGAATATATTGCAAATATTGAAGCGCGTATGAATACAAATCCCAGAGCTTTTAATGATAGAAAGGGTAACTACAATCTTCCTAACAGCATGTATTATGGACCTCGTAAAAGTGATAGTTTGGAGGGTATAGTTGATCTTTTTGCAGAATTCTTTTCATCAGTTTATGCTCCAAAGCACGATATTGATACTGAATTTAATTTTAAACAAACTTTAGATATAGATAACTTTAAAGTCTCGGTCGTTGATATTATTGATAGAATTTATGAATTGCCCTCCAAGTTTACATATGGTCCTGATGGTATACCATCTGTCTTTTTAAAGAACTGTGTTTTCTCCTTGGCAACTCCTTTAAAAATATTATTTAGTTTATCTCTTAGTTCAGGGCAGTTTCCTAAGTTTTGGAGGCACAGTTTTATCAAACCCATCTACAAGTCAGGTTCAAGAGATGATATACGGAATTATAGAGCTGTTTGTACTCGATCCCTAAAGTTTTTGATTTTCTTTTTACTAAACATCTTTCATGGTCATGTCAAAGAATGATTGCTAAAGAACAGCATGGATTCGTGAAGGGGAGATCTGTGGATACCAATCTAATTGAATACCATCACCAGATTGTTACTGCATTTGAGGGCAGGTACCAGCTTGACTGTGTATACACAGACTTCTCAAAGGCTTTTGACAGGGTCAACCTGGTGCTGCTCACTAGAAAGCTTAAGGCTCTGGGGTTTCCCGACAGTCTTCTTCGTTGGTTGGAGAGCTTTTTATCACCCCGCACGCAGTGTGTAAAAATTGCGGGACACTTGTCCAGAGTCATCGAGGTGCCTTCTGGGGTCCCGCAAGGGTCGCATTGTGGTCCAATATTGTTCGATCTTTTTGTGAACGATATAAGAAATATTATTAAGCATAGCGATTTTGAGATGTTTGCGGATGACTTGAAGCTTTTTAAGATAGTGAAGTCAAAGATTGATTTTAATCAGTTGCAGTGTGATTTGGACAGCTTCTGTGATTGGTGTCTGGCTAACGACATGAGCCCGAACGTTGGGAAATGCTGTACCATAACTTTTTCCAGAATTTCCAAACCATTTATAAATAATTACCTTATTAATGGAAATGAGGTTAAAAGAGTACAGTACAGATCACGGATTTGGGGGTTATTTTAGATTGTACATTGTCATTTCAGCCTCATGTGGATTTTGTCACTGCTAGGTCTTTGAAGCATTTGGGCTTTATGTGCAGGGTAGCTGTGGGCTTTACTCCTCATACTTTTAGATTATTATATTGTTCATTGGTAAGATCAATTTTAGAATATGGTTGTTTGGTTTGGAGCCCGTACTACAGTACTTATGTTGACCAGATTGAAGCTGTTCAGAACAAATTTTTACGCGTTTATGCTTATAATAGAGGACTGCGAAGAGCAGATTATACTTATTCTGAAATAAAAACTTTGGCAAGTTTACCATCTTTAGAGAATAGAAGAAAAGTAATAGATATAAGTTTTTTATATAAATTAATATCTGGAAGCACAGATTGTCCCAATTTGTTATCGAGGGTTGATTTTAACTCAGGTCGATACACTAGAATCACTGAATTGTTTCGTGTGCCATTCCATTCTGCTAATTATGGCTATTATAGCCCACTGAGTCGAGTGCTCCGGCACACGAACCAGTTTAGTGAACATATAGATTTATTTCAATGCTCGCTGGTCGCTCTAAAGAGAGAATTGTATAGGTTGATTGGCTTTTGAATTTTAAATTTTGGGCTTTACCCTTTAGTTTTATATATAAATATATTTTTTTTTAATTATAGGATGATGAGCAGCTGCTGTGCTGTTTCGTGCTATTGGTGGTTTTTGATATGTGTTATTTTCTTTAAATTAATGTATACTATAGTTCTTATATTGTTAATTTGCAAAATGGTTTATCCGTCAATAAATAAATAAATAAATAAATAAAATCTTTTGAATAGCCTTTTTTCAGATTCATAGATTCGCCCCGAGTGATTATGTATCTACTACCAAAGTTCGATTTTAGGAATATAATTAACATTTTAAAAAATTACTTGACTTAGAATTTTGACAGATCTATTGTAGATTCAATTTTAGTACTTTTTAGGCGGGTATCTCCCAAGCAGTAAGTTCCGTGAACTGCACTTCCCGAGTTGGGTCTGAAGATTAGGATATGGTTAAAGCCCCTACTACGTCCCTGTGGACTGCAGTAAATGAGCGGACTAGGTGAGAGACAAAATCCTGTAGGATTGATGGTCCGCCTGACTATTCATATCATTAAATCTGCTAACCGGACCAAGCCGAACAGTCTAAGGACGTAGAGATTGCGTATCTGCGTAAACTAGTCAAAGAACTGGAAGATAAATACAAACTTCTTGAAGAAAATACTTCTCTTTGGAAGAAAAAAGCAATTTCTTTGGAAAAGTCGCATGTCATTCATGATAAACACACTGTGAAAAAAGGTTAACAAATACAAACACCCACTTTGCCTCTCCCATCAACTTGTTCGTCAACGTCATCGTCGTCAAATATTAGCGACATCGAGGTTTAGGATATGCCTTTGAGGTTCAAGAAGTCGAAATCCGAAACTTGAAAAATACAAGGAAAAGTGAAAGTGAAGTAACAAATAATAATGTGAATGTTAACCGTGATGTCAACGATGTCAACAACTCCAAGCCTGTGAAAGTAAACAAAAATAAACTCGAAAACAATAACAAACCCGAAATTCTTGATAAAGAAATCGCAAAAAATGGTGATGAATGGACTCAAGCCCTAACTATGAAAAAGAGGATTGCCGAACTGCGAAACAACCGACCAACACCATCTAGGGGTACAAGTGATCAGACCCATCTACTGCCTGCAGTAAATGTGCCCCAAGTTAGTTGGATTTTTCTTTCTGGCCTTACTCCAAATATAGAGCCAGAACAAGTAATAAACTTTCTAAGGAAGAAAGGGTTGAATGACGGCTGCACATGTGTAAAAATGTCAACAAAGAGAGATAACCTTTACTGTTCTTTCAAGTTGGGAGTAACAAAAGATAAAAAATCAGCAATAATGGAACCAACTTTGTGGTCAAAAGGAACCATTATTAACCATTTTATCAATCTTCAACGCCTAGATGTCAAGAAACCAAATTCAGGGGATTTGGGGAGACACCAGGTTCAAAAAAAATAACAAACATTTAAATAAAAACATTTTTAATTTGTTTCATCTTAATATCCAGTGCATGCGGAATAAATTATTCGATTTTGAGATTCTTCTTCGAGAATGCAAAGCACATTGTGATTGTATTAATGAACATTGGTTAGGTAGCGATGAGCTAGAGACCTGCTGATTGCCTGGTTACTCGGATGTCTCTGATTTTTGTAGGACTAACATGATCCATGGTGGGGTCTGTGTGTTTATTGCCGAGGGTGTGGAGTGTGAGGCCCTTGACCTCAGGTCACTTTCAGTGGAATTTCATGCGAAGGTTGCTGGAGTTCACTTTTCCAATCTAAACAAGCAGGTTCTAACCGTATATCGCTCACCTAATGGTGATTTTGATATATTCTTGAAAACCTTGAGTAATATTTAAAAATATGAATCTTTCAATACCACTCTTTATTACAGGGGATTTTAATGTTCATTTTACAAGGAATGATCCTAAGACTGCTGATTTAGTTAATATTATGTTTACCTATGGCTTGCAACAATGTACATTTTCTAACACTCGTAACAATGCCTGCATTGATACATTATTTACCAATGTTGACCTGTCTGGAATAACTGAGAGTGTCATAACATTTGTCAGATCACAATGCAATAATGATTAAGTGCAGAACTGAGCCCTCTGCCAGTGAAAAGGTAAGAATATCATATCGTCCTTTAACTGATATTGGCCTTTCTAAATTTCATGATAGTTTCAATGATATTGACTGGGGTGTTGTTGGGGACTTCAATATGTCCATTGATGAAAAATTTGATAACTTTTTTGATATAATTACAAGTAATATGGAGACATGTTTTCCAATAAAATCCAAAATGGTTAACAAAAATCAATTTCTCTGTCAGAAAATTAATTGGTTTAATGACCACTTAAGGAGTATGAGGGATAGATTGAAAGTATTGATAGAACTTAATAAAGCTAATCCTATTTTAATGCCCAAACATTAATCAATTACTACAGAAAAAGATATAGAAATGAATTACAAATAACTAAGCATGACAACTATGACAACTATATTAACAATGCCTCGAATCCACAAGTTGCAATGTGGAAAATTATAAACCAACACAGTGCTAAATGTAAATCTATGGCCTCATTTTCATTAGATGCTAATTCATTTAACAACTTCTTTACCTCGGTGGCTGAGGACGTTATCAGCAACTTGCCTCTGGCACCGAGGGATTATATTGAGTATTTTCAAAATGGTGTAACTAGGTCGGACTTTTCGTTTTAAACGATTACTTGTATTAGTGTAAGAGATAAAATTACTCAGTTTAAGAATTGTAAAAGTAAAGATTTCTTGGAAATTAATGCTAAGATGATTAAAACAATTAAAAACACAATAGTTTATCGATTGACTAAACGTATTATTCAGGCTATTTTGAAGAGCATGTTTCCTAATTCCCTTAAAACTGCTAAGGTAGTGCCAATTTATAAAAACAAGGGTTCGGCTGATGATATTTCCAACTATCGACCTATATCGATATTGCCGGTCATCTCCAAGATCTTTGAGTCACTTTTAAGGGATCAGATTAATGATTACTTTGAGAGGGATGGTTAAATTTTTCAGGGACAATATGGCTTTCGGTACAAAAAATCTACAGTTCAAGCCATTTACAGACTGGTGAACCCTGTTTGTGATGGTTTTGAGAGTGGCCTGGACACTTTTGCTTCATGTCTTGACCATATTAAGACATTTGATTGTGTTTCACCCGAGATTCTGTTAGCTAAACTAACGCTATATAACTTTGATTCATCAAGTGTGAGCCTACTGAAGTACTATCTCACGGGTAGAGCTCAGTTTGTTTCATATGCTAGTGTCTCTCGAGATATGGAGTTCCACAAGGCTCTGTCCTGGGTCCAACTTTGTTCCTTATCTATCTATATCAATGATCTTGCCAATCACAATAAGAAAAACAATGTGGTTTTATTTGCAGATGACACCACTACTTATGAAAGCTATGATCCTTCAAATATCGAGGAGAGCAACATTCGGATTGCTCAGGAAAGTATATTGAGTTGGTTCTTGTCAAATAGACTATCTCTCAATGCAGCAAAATCACAGAGCATAGACTTTACTCTAAGAAGATCCCATACGAACTCAGACCTGTTGAGTGGCTGCCTTGAGGAGGTGAAATTCTTGGGAGTTTATTTGGACACTGGACTCACCTGGGAGAATCACGTCTCAAACTTGGGCAGCAAGCTTTCACGCTGCATTTACTTGATTCGTAATCTATCTTGCAGTGTTTCGCGAAAAACAGTGATGTCTGCATACCATGGTCTTTTTGGTTCCAATATGGCCTATGCTATCTTGTCCTGGGTCCTGGGGGCATTCCCCTCACGCTTCAAGGATCTTTAGATTGCAGCGTCGCTGTGTGAGGGTGGTCCTGGGTATGGGTTATAGGGATGAATGTAGGAACATCTTTAAACGACTGAATATACTTACAGTTCCATGTCTGTACATCTTTCAGTGTCTCGCATACATCAAGACCAATATTCGGTCTTATCAAACTCATGCTGGCATTCACCAGTATCCCACCAGGAACTGTCATAGCATTGTTCCTAATTTTCACAGGCTAGCAAGAACCAGGGGGGGCACAGATTATTACAGTGCCAAATTTTATAATGTCCTGCCTGAGGCAGTAAGATCCTTGGATGTTCGTTTGTTTAGGTCCAAAATCAAGGCATACCTTATTAAAAAGGAATTCTTTCTCATCAGGAATTTCTTGATAATAAGTTTGGAGATTTACTGTGATTTCTGATGATTTATGTCAATGCACTGTTTTCATCCATTTGTATTGTAATGTAACATGTACTCTGCTATTTTAAAAGTATTTTGAATGATTTTAAATGTACTTTAAGTGTTTATTTTTTATATACTTTTAATGGTTTTTAACTGTGTAATTTAGTAATTATTATTTAATGATATTTATTTTTTAAATTATGTTATACTTTAGTAATTATGATTTAATGATATTTTAATGTATATTTATTTTATATTTGGTAATACTTTCAGCTGTATTTTTTTTTTCTTGACCTGTAAATGTACCTGTACGATATTACCAATAAACTAAACTAAACTAAACTAACTACTGCAACTTTAAGGTTTATAATTGATATTGACTTAGAATAGATTTTTTAAATGTATAGTAGAGATTGTTATGTGGATCACTTTGCATAACATATATATTTATAGAATTACAAGTCCTTTGTAGTTAGTAGTTTGTTCTTAAAAATTACAGGTATTCTATATTCTATACATGGGCAAGCTTTAGAAAATTATATATTACTTACATTCATCGTACTACTGTAAAGCAGAATTTATGTACATTCATAGTAGAAAATGCTCTGACAATTGCACACTATAAATTTTAAATCATATTAACATATAATAAATATTTAAAATTTAGAATTCTCGTCGAAAGAACTCTTATTACTTATTAGTCTACTGATATTGTCGCTGCCACGGGATTGATTTAGGTTAAGTTTGGTTAATAATCACTTCATACCTGCATATATTTACTGGCTATACCTATACAATAAGATTTGAGCAATATTAAGGTGACATGGCATAGTTTAACAAGTAGTATCTTATGTTGCTTTGATTTATTATTCTTGTAATATCGGTGAGATACCTTACAAGGGAATCTTCTTATTAGTTGAAGAGCGTAACAATAACCTCAAATTGATTTGAGATAGGATCAATTGTCCTGAAAGAGTTGGTGTAAATTAACATTTTTTAATACATAAGTTATTTGTAATGTTTATATTTATTTTGATAAATTGCAGTCAAAACTATAACTAATCTGTGTATTCAAAATTTGTCAACGTTCTTTTACAGGTGTTCTAGATTTTATTACCCTATTTTCTATGATCAATTATCATTGATAGATGCCTTGTAAAAAAGATTAGTGGCGCCCTACCTTCACTGCAAAGATATAAACGCACGCCTTTTAAAAAAATTGATTCCGCTGAGTAAACCTGGCATATGGACCGCCTAATGAGCAAATAACAAATAAGGTTACATATTTAGCACCGAACGCTTAAGGCTGGTTACAAGTTACCTTTTATATTGGAACAGTCATATTAGTTATGCATTGAAGATATACCAAAATCCTATTACCTGCCAGGCAGCTGCTTAGATATATACCTATCTTTACCTGGAAAATATTTGTCTTCATTAAACTGCATCTATTCGGAAATTAAAACCACGTGTATGAGATTCACGCGAGAGAACTCTAAACTAGATATGAGCCCTAAAAGACCACAAAGTCACGGTGGCTCCAATTAATTTGGGACACATTGTATAGCATCCTTGCCAGCTGTTTCGTTCACATATACGACCTAAGCACGTAATCTTTTTATAAATAGCCTCACCGCATTTACTAACTAAAACATTAAAAATCTGGGTTCGATTTACAAAGACGAGTGTAAACAATATTTGCTGAGATTTAAAACAAGTTCGCCGCGGAATTATGTCAGCCCATTGTTGAATATTTCCGAGCTTTAACTTATTGGTAATAGGTCAAATATGGAATTGGATGTCAGTGTGGGACGAAAGCATACAAATATGATTGTAACAAAATTGCGTATAGGCTGCTAGAAGTCTGATATTTCGACACGTTAAATTAACTTAGATGCATGTTATAGAGGGTGTCGGTTAGGTAATGCAGATATTATTTAATCAACAAAATTTCATTTTACCGTAAAAGTACAATATGTGAAGAACCTCATCTGACTAGATCATAGTTTTATTTTCTTATTTATTATCATACATACAATACGCTTCCGACTCACAACATTAAACTATATGTATAAAATTGGTGCAACAATGCAACATGTTGACGAGCAATGCGAAAATGTGTTTATTTTCAAATTAGGCTACTAACTCACTGATAAATAAATATATATTTCGCGGCTTACAGGTGACTCCAAAATAACCCACGTGTTTCATATATATGTTTTTTCCTAACAACCCCCATGACGAAGATATGGAACCTCAAAGGGATACCCAGTGATGTACATTTTGGGCCAAAGCTTCTCAGCAGATTCGTATTTTGTATCACCGACCAAGACTCACATATCCAGATCAGAAACAATCTCTGATGTTACCAGAAAAATAAAGAATGGACTTACCAACTCATTCGTGGGCCCAAAGCTGAAACCCGATTTATTACACACTTTGTACTCTTTCAACGATTTGCGAAAAAAAGCTGAATCATGCATAACACAGAAGCAGCCATTACTCATTAAAAAAAAATAATTAAACTCCTTGTTATAAATTAATTTAATTACGATAGCTACACGAAATAATCTACTACTACATAATACTTAATTAACACTATGATATCATTAGAAACCAAAGAACCTAATAACGTAGCATTAACATGTAACATGCATTTAATTTTTGTGCGAAGAATTATAGGGTTAAAAACAGCTTAAGAGCTACAAAAAGAGATGAAGCGTAACCCAAACTGTAACGAAAAATTAAAAACTATTGTCACGAATAAAAAGAATGACACACGTCTCAGGGAAGAGTCGTGTCACGATTAGTACAATGACGGGGTCTTTTTTTATTCGTGATGACACACCTTGCCTAGAGTGCAGGGGTATAACTTAGATAGTCTGGGGTCGAGTTACGTCGGGTAAGAAGAGATGATAAAGAAAGCACGTCTAGTTATAACAATGACAATGTCTATTTGGCACATACTTAATGATAAAACTTTAACAATGTTTATTGATCAAAAAATGTAATGAGATTCTATTATACCCGATTACTAAGGCGCGCATGTTTTCTCGATTTGAGGTAGAGTTTGTAATTTTTTATAGGTCTTTGGTTACTGTCTTATAATTATAGTTTTTCTTAAGAGTTGAGTTTTATTTAAGCGCACTAGAATATTTCACTAAACTATTTAACTGACTCTACTTAGACACTTGTCTTTCTCAGAACGTTGACAAACTTATCCTTGATTTGACTTTACTACTGCGGTTGTGAAACCCCTAGACACAGCAGACGTCAAGTGGCTAACCGGTACTAGGTTTGGGTCAGGAATAAAGGAGTAGAACGGTAGAACCTAAAGGCAGCTATATAGCTAACCTAGGAGCGGAGAGAACCGGAAGGCAGCTGTCTAACCTGGGAGCTGGTTTTAGGTGAGCCCAGAGTCTGCCGAACTGAAGGTTCGGTAGCGTATTTATATTATAAAAACTGCTGACCATTGCTTGCTTAAGGTTCAAAATCGTTCCCGTTTATTGCTCGCGTTATTTATAGTTTGCCTTTAATGTCTATATAACAATTTCCAAGTTCAAGTTCAAACTTAGGACATGGTGATATTTATTTAGCAACTTATGCATTTTAGTAGATTACACTACATTGGATAAAATTTTGGAAACGAGTATAAATTGTCACCATCGATTTTCACCTACCCATGTCTGATCAACGTTTTACATATATACAGCTTTAGCAGCAAAATCCAGCCCGCCTACAAACATATGCGGAATGCACGTATCTTTTCCGGCAGTAAACGGAGTCCGCCTACACCTAAAGTATGCACGTTTTCTGCTCCGGCAGCAAATCCGAGTCAGGTAACATACAAAACGAGCACGTATCTGTTCGGGCAGTAAATCGAGCCCTTACACTTGCAATCTCAGAAACCACAGCTTCTATATAGACTCTTTCCCAGAGCATTAGTCTTATAAGCATTAATCGTTAATATGAATTAGGTCATATACAGACCGTCCATATTTTTAGGAACCCACGGTATTTCTCGTTCATTCATTCATTCATTCATTCATTCTACTCTGTAATATTAAGCCAGTGATAGCCTTAAAGAAGTCCCCATTTTTTGTGTTAATTGGGTGCCGCGTTCTTCAATACGCTTTTTTAACCTTCGGGTTTATTTCTCGCCGTATTTAAAGTAACACACCAGGATCACATCAAATCAGAGTAATGGGTCATCCTTTCATGTAACTCTTCCCTGGCGATGAATAGACAAGACTTTTGAGATGCCATCGAAAAAAATTCTATGGGATTTAAGACAGGAGATCTTGGTGGCTATAAAACAAGTCTGCCTCGACTAATGATTACCGAAAATATCCGTTAAATAACGACACACTAAATTGCTAAAATATGGTAGAGCCTCATCGTGCATAAACCACATCTAAGCTCTAAATTGCAACGGCATATTGTGTAAAAGATTATTTAAATTTTATTGCAAAAATTGTAAATACCATGCAACAGGCCCAATCAAGTAATTTCCAATTATCCCCGTCCAATTCGTTGTTGGCGCCTGATATATATTATTGCTTGCTAAATGTGTAAATTATGAGATGAAGCCAGCTTCCTTCGTTAGTAAAACATTTCTAAAACAATGTTGAGGTAACCCGCCTATTTAAAATATTACTTCAATAGACCTGATACATTCAGTTTTGAGACACCCTATATATACATGTAAAGAAAGAAAGAGAGAAAAACAAGTCATAAATTGAAGTCGGGTTTTGCGAGGTTTTTCGAGGAGATTCGAAAGCGTATCGCTCGAGAACGAGGATAGATAATAATATTGTTATTAACACAATTTGTACAAGTATTTCTTTTATTCTCATGGAAAATTCTTATTTGAGGGCATATCATGTGTACATATTTAATAAAATCGTTTTATGCTGTGAACAACACTGCTTTAATTGAAAACAGAAAATGTATTATATGCTGTATTTTCGTGCAAGGATTTTAATTTTAGTATGACTGAGAGCGTACGCAAGGGCCTTGATAAATCTGCTAAACATTTCCTACCCTGACGGAAGAATATCCTAGTTATAGATGTAATGATAATTCTAGAGATATTGGCCCAAATTGAAACCAAATAGCTGGGTAGCCTCCGTAATCCAGGACCTCAGTACCTTCCAGCGGCGTCTGGCTAACTAACAACAACCCCTTTAGTTTTAAATGTATTGTTACAAATGTGGAACTACAAATTATGGTACGGGAGACAGTAATTTAATTCTTATTTTACTAATAAATGTTATACACCATAATTCGGTTAGGAATTTAGATCGAGGGTTTCTCTGCCATATTCTTTCCCTTCGTGAATTCCAGGCTGAGTCCGGCACGTTTTTCCCTAATAATTTGTCACGTTTTCTCTAAAAAATTAGGTGTATTAGGATTCTGTGTTTTAATTTACAGGACGCACCTTTCCCCCAAATTTCCCTAATTTTGTTATCGTCGAACGCATTCCGAGTAAGTAAAATTGTGCAAGACATAATAATAACACAACGTAGGTATTGGTTTTCTTTTTAATCTATTTTGACGATCATTGGCCAAATAAAGACAAAGCACAACTTATCTCATTCAACTATGTTGAACAGACCCGGGTATGTTATACTACAATGTGTATTTTCCCTAAGTTGATATGTAAACCAGATAATCAACTGGAGACATTGCGTGATGAAGCAAAAATTATTGTTCTTTGAGTTTCATGGACAACCCATTTTGTTGTGCCTATTTGAGCTGCGAGCTTTCCTAGGCTATTAAAAGAATTGTGAGCAATCTCATCCAGAATTTGTTCTGCTCATCCCGCATCCATGTTCTTTCTGGGAGACCGTTCGCCACCACGATGCCAAATGGGTTTATAAAGATTAATTAAAGCCCATTTCTTCTGTCTTAATTTATTATTTACTTATTTCTCTTAAGCTGCAATCAACTGTGTCAAACATTATTGGATTCAGAAGTCTCTGGGCATAAATACTTCTTGCTTCCAGAGATTTGCATTGTGCTTGTCTATAAATCGAATACCTGTCAGCATATACTCTGCATAGAAATGGAGATCCATTAGTAAATTTAGTTTTTATTACTTACCATGATAAAAGAAACAAAGCCTGATAGTTTTCATTGTAGTATTTACTTGAATTAATCGTGCCTGGAATTTAGAGGCAAACAAATTGGTTTTTAGATAAGTGTAAATGAGTACCTTTTTCTAGGAGAATTGTAAAATATGTGTGTAAAATAAATCGATTTTTACCTCTGAAAAGTGAAACCTGTTGAAGTTTTGGGACCACGCTGGAGGTTGCAAGTCCATTCTTGAGTTCTATGCCAATGTCAGAGATTCAGGGTTTGTGAGTCTTTGTCGATTATAAACCATGCCAAAATATTATTAAAATATAAGAATCTGCTTAAAAGTTGCAGCCCAAAATTTAAATCTTTTTTGATGTGCCTCATTATAAGAAAAACTAGGGCTATGTGGACTTCTCCTTTAATATAAACTTACCGGACGCATTCAAACGTAGCATTTTCTCATTTGAGACACCGCGTATAATAAAAATAGGATTTTGTTTCACTATAAAGCGGGGGTGTAAATAAATTCCTAAAAAAGGCAATATCCTAGTCATTGTACCTGATACTCTTTCGTGAATCACTCAATTTTCATAATGGGATTTTTTGTAGGTTTCGCGAAGTGACGCACGCGACTTCCAGATAAAGTGTCGACGGTTCCAAGTAATTTTCGTTGCCGTGGCGCCTAGTTTCAAGTTCAGAAATTTGATATGCTATTGATTTACCTTTATTATATAATATTACAAATTGATGCATTTAACGTTGTAAACTCATTGTCATATGGATGAAATTGATTGTTGATCCAAATAGATTCATACTTTCTCGTTCTTGAAACAGTAAAATGAAAGGAAGAGTTCTCGAATTGGGAATCCAGAAATGAGCATTAGAAAAAGCAAAAAAGTGCAGAGGAAGAATATTATTTAGAACTTAGAACCCTCATCGTCAAGGAGTAGTCCCAAATGCAAGGCGTTTTACATCAGACTCAAGCTCAGACGCTACAGATGAACCTGCTTTCGTTAAGTTTTCTGATGAAAGTGAAGTCTAATGCTTGTTTTGTCTTGGTCAATTTTCTGAATAACGAGGCGATAAAAAATGGTCAAATATGTTCAGAGTTTTCGATGTTAACATGAAGATCGGTGTGGAAGCACAAAGTAGGTATTCTTATGGTTATTTTGCGAAAAAAACGGGATATTCTTACAAAATGTCTTAAATTATGAATGCATCTGTAGTGTCTCGAAAATGACACTCAATAATTGTTATAAGTATATTTGTTTCTCAGTTCATTATTAAACGTAATAACGTTATTTTTAAATAGAAAATACGATATATTTGGCATAAACACGTGTTCACTTTAAATTAATGATAATTCATATAGATATTCAACAGCGCCCACCTTAATATATATAAAATCATGCTTTTGCTAACCCGTCCTCCATCTTTCTGATAGCTTGTCATATTGCATACTATATATTTGATCAATCTGATCAGATTCATTGACATATTTACCAGAAAACCCTTTTACTAATTTTCGATATTGCTCTAAAAATTTTTCATATGCATCAGTTCTATTAGTGATTGATTTTTGTATATCATATTTTAGTCCTAATAAAAATATCATCATCGTCCCGTTTTTCTATATTCGACCCTCGATGTCCCAACTACTAATCCAAGTGATTGATATTTTGGGGTAGTGGTTCGAACTGATTCTGGATGATAAGGTTTTACGAATTTATGTTTATCCTCTAAATGAGGAATTGGTGTTTTCCACGTCTCTTGAGCTTTCTCCTCGCTAGCATTTTCCACAAGCTTATTCAATGGTTCGGTTATAGAATTCAAAGCCCGGATGAGAGCCTCATGTTCTTGTGAATCTTCCAACTTTAATCATAAATACTTTTTTCGAATTAATCATCAAATCATCTTTACCATTTACCGTCTTTATCAAAATTAGTCAGGATCGATGGCATGATTATATCTCCATAAAACAGGTGTGATACGTGATACCGCTTGAGATAGGTCAATATACAGCTTTAGACAGGTTTATATACAGCTTTAGACAGGTCTGTATATACCTTTAGACATGTAAGTATACAGTTTTAGACAGGACTGGGACGGCTTTAGACAGGTCTGTTTATAGCTTAAGGCAGGTCTGTATACAGCTTCAAATGAGTTTGAGCCTCCTGAAAGAGCTTTAGACAGGTCTCATACAGCTTCACATAGATCGGAGATATACTCTGGATCAAGTCTCGACCTATGCTGAGGATGATTATTAGTTTAGGGAATTATATAGGCATCAAACTTGTTTCTTTATCTACCTTTACGAATATTATCATCTTTGACGATTACTGAAAATTCATATTCATCCTTCCAAGTTTCTGAGCAAATATTTTTAAAATATCCAGCGACATCATCATCGTCTCTTTATTTCTATATTCGACCCTCGTTGTCCCAACTACTAATCCAAGTGCAGGTTGACATTTTGGGGTAGTGGTTGGAACTGATTTTGGTTGATGAGGTTTTACGAATTAGTGTTTATGCTCTAAATGAGGTATTGGTCTTTTAGATTTTCCACGTCTCCTGAGCTTTTTCCAGCAATTTCCACAAGCTTATTTAAAGGATCTGTTATATAATTCAAAATCCTGATGGGGCCTCATGCTCTCGTGAGCGCTCCAACTTTAATCATAAATACTTTTTTCAAATGGAGCTAGCAGTATTATGATTCATCTTCTTACCATCTTTATCAAATTGAGTCAGGAGCGATGGCATGATTATATTATGACATTATCATTATACAGCTTTAGATAGGTCTGTTTATAGCTTGAGGCAGGTCTGTATGGAGCGTCAGTTGAGTTCGATATAGCTCCAGAGAAGTCTAAAATAGCTTTAGACAGATTTGATACAGCTTCACATATATCGGAAATATACTCTGGATCAAGTCTCGACTTATACTTGCTTTTTCTCATTACGTGCTTGGAGCTTTGGGGTGCCGAGGTTCATTCTGTTTAGTACAGACTTTTCCAAGGCATTTGACAGGGTTCCCCACGCGATATTATTATGCAAGCTCAATACCTTGGGAATATCTAGTCATAATAATATGCTGAATTAGATTGAAAGTTATCTTACTGGTTGAACTCAGGTGGTGCGAGTGAACAATTTTTGCCCCATGAAATCTGTGTCCCATCCGGGGTCCCTCAGGGGTCTCACATTGGGCCACTTCTTTTAAATATTTTCGTAAATGATGTTTCCATAAATTTTAGGTCTTCTATAAATATTCCTTCTGTTTGCCGACGATTTGAAATTGTTCAATACCTCTGCAGATTTGCAGTGTGGTGCCACAATAAAGGAATGGAAGTCAATACATCAAAATGCAAGCTTAGAAATTGTCTAGATTGCGGTTGCCCACAACTTTTTATTACGTCATTGATGGTGAGATTCTACCACCCGACGAGTCTATCAGGGATCTTGGAGTTGCTCTTGACGCGGAACTATCATTTGCTGCACACATGGCAAGTATTGTAAGCAAGTCCATGAAGATGTTGGGGTTCATTAAAAGAAATTCTAAAAACTTTTCCACTATTGTTTCTCTCAAAATTCTTTATTGCAGTCTGGTCAGAACACACTTAGAATATGCCCCTTCAGTGTGGAACCCCCATTACGTTAACCATACCAACAGGATTGAGAAGGTACAAAGAAAATTCCTTCAATATATAAATTACACATTTTTTAACAACGACGAGTTTCACTATGATGCTCTGTGCCGTAGGCTCAACATCTTGCCATTGTCTGTCAGAAGAATGCACAGAGATCTTCAGCTCCTCTTCAAGGTGTTCAATTCACTGGTATTGCCCCTATCTGCTCGCTGAGGTAGGCCTGCATGCTCCATCCAGAATTACCCGTAGCCGCCAAATATTTGATGTACCCTTTCATCGAACCAATAATTATGGGGCTCATTCATTTGTTCCCCGTTCTGCTAATCTTGCTAACCAGCACGAACAT